>PVHX01032913.1:0-13496 GCA_004024805.1 Geosciurus inauris
GCAAGTCTGTAATCCCAGCACTTAGGGAGGCTGAGACAGAAGAATCACAAGTTCAAAGCCAGCCTCAGCAATGGTGAGGTGCTAAGCAATTCAGTGAGACCCTGTCTCTACATAAAACACAAAATAGAGCTGAGGATGTGGCTCAGTGGTTGAGTGTGCCTGAGTTCAATCTCCAGTACCAAAAAAAAAAAAAAAGTGTAAAGAAAACCTTACACTCTTTACACTGAATGACTGGCCCTGCTTCTTTATCCTCTACCCAAGATTGTCAGCAGAGTGATTTACTTTATCTTATTTTTCCCCACTGTGGGTCAAGCCCATTTCTACTGCATGTGAGTCAAGTGCTCTACCACTGAGTTACACCCCAGCCCAGAGAGTGATCATTTAAAAGGCTCCACCTTTCAGGGACCTTATTTAACAAATTATCTTTTCTTCCCTTTAACAACCATTCTGGATTTACTGTTGCCCATCAGCATTAAAACATACTCAAGCCATTCCTAAATTTTTTTAAAAATCCCTTTCTTGACCCATATCCCCTACAGCTATTTTGCTATCTCCTTCCTCCTCTCTTTGGCCAAACTTCTTTAAATAGTTATCTGCACCCACTATCTCCACATCCTCACTTCCTGTTTAGGCTTCAACCTCAGGCAATCTGACTTCTGTCACCATTACTCTTTTGCTCAAACTCTCTTTGCCAGAGATTGTGAAGAATGACCCACTATATGTCTAAGGATGTTTCTCATTATTTGTCTCTGGTGACAGATCATCAGCCTATGGCTTTGCTAACCAGGGTTTATGCCTCATGAAGCTTTTCCTTAACCTGCCTCTCATAACATCTCTCACCCCTGGCTTCCTCCTCTGGGGTTTCCTCTTCATTTAAATCTCAAAGATAGTGTTCTCTGTTTCCCTCCAGGAGTTCCATTTTCCCTCTTACTCAGTGCATGGGGTTATCTTCCTCAAGAGTCATCTTTACTCTGATGATTCACAAATCTGCAATTCTACCATGAATGTTTCACTGAGTTTCATGCTCACATATCCAGATAGCAATGGGTATCTCAACATGGCTGTCTCTCAGGTGCTTCAACCTTAATTTGTTCATTACTGATTATTTTTTATTCCTTCCTCAACCCTCAAACTCCTACTCTCAGAATCTCCTCTCTCCTTGTTAGGTCTATTGCCAATGAAAGTCAACCACCATTTCACTGGCCATGAAAGCAATGTGGGTGACAACCCTGATCCTGCTTCTGCCTAGCCCTGAGCTGAGGCAGTTGCTCCCCTCCATTTCTTCTGCCTTTATACACCCCTGGATCTCTTCATTTCTCCCTTCAAATCTCTAACCTAGAGCATTCTGTTTTTATCTAAGTGGTTTCCACTCTCTCCTCGTAGGTATCCTGGCCTCTGCTAGTAGGTTTTCTCAATCTGGTCTCTCTAATGCAACTACAGACATATTTCCAAAGTCCAAGTTGGATAATTTTCTTCTTTTATGAAACCCATCCTTGATTTTCAAGTACATTTACGACTTGATCCACAGCCCTTTACTGTGGTTTGAATTAGCCTTCATGGTCTGATCCCTGCAAATTGCTGCACCATGATAGTACGAACTCTCTCTCTTGGCTTTCTGTAAAAGGCTTTCAAATTTTTTTTCTTCAAATATGTCCTGCTCTCTTATGCCTCTGCTATCCACATAGATGTTTCTGTCCACCAAGCATTCTTCTCTGACTTCCTATTTGACCTGAATGATTCTTTTAATCATAGAGATCTCAGTTGAAACATGACTTTGGGAAATTTTCTCTACAAGTATGAGCTAAGACCCTTCCTATTGTACACCAACACACTTTTCTTCAAATACCTTAAAATGTTTTGGAATTACACATTTGCATGTGTTTTCCCACTAAATATAAGCTCTGTGAGGGCAGAGGGACACTGCTTATTCAATACTATATCCCTTGATGAGAGAATAAATAAATATGACATATGCTAAAGTGAGAGTAGTGCAGTGAGCCATCACCACCTGTTTTAAGCATAGAATAAGGCAGAATATGGGAAATGCCACCACTCATGAGAAGCAAGAATGAGGAACAGATGTGTCATTCTTATGGCACCCTGTGAGAATGTTCTCAAATGGTATTTCCATCCACTTCACAGCCTTCTGTGCTGGGAGGGTTTCTTGGCCAGACCCCTCATGAGGATGCAGTTTACTCTGGTTATGGTCATGCACTAATTTAACTCTCTCTTTATGTGGAAATTGAAATGCAAATGACATATCAGTTTCTCAATGCATCACCATAAGGTAGGATAAATTAAAATTCAGAATTGAGCAACAATTTATGCAATGGAAACTTGACTAACAACCCTTCATCTCAAAAGTTATTTGAAAACACTTTGGAAATATCCTGACTAGGTTAGTTTTCACTCATCTCAAATTCCTTGGTAAGCTTCTCCCACTCCCTTTTTTTTTTTTTTTTTTTTTTTAAATATTTTTTAGTTATAGGTGGACACAATATCTTTATTGATTTATTTTTATGTGGTGCTGAGGATCGAACCCAGTGCCTCACGCATGCGAGGCAAGCGCTCTACCACTGAGCCACAATCCCAGCCCCTCTCCCACTCCCTTTTAATTTGTGGCATAAACCTTTCAGGAGAAAAGCAATTCAAAAGGCTCCAAGTACCCATGGGGATGTGGTGGTGCATGCACACCTGTAATCCCCAAGATTTGGAGACTAAGATAGTAGGATCACAAGTGCAAGGATAGCCTCAATGATTTAGTGAGACCTGTCTCAAAATAAATAAACAAACCAGGTGTGGTGGTGCAGGGCTATAATCCCAGAGGCTCCAGAGGCTGAGGCAAGAGGATTGAAGTTCAAGGCCAGCCTCAGCAAAAGTGAGGTACTTAGCAACTCAGTGAGACCTTGTCTCTAAATAAAATATATAAAAGGGCTGGGGATGTGGTTAAACACCCCTGGGTTCAATCCTCAGTACCAAATATATATATAAAATAAAACACTGGGCAGGAGGATGTAAAACACTCCTGGGTTTGAGTTCCACAACCCCCCACCAAATACACATCTTTCACATGGGCTGTCATCCATGAAGTCTCTAAAACTTTAAAAGTAAAATGCATGCTACCAAGTAAAATAATTATTGTTTCCAGAAGTTAACCATTTATAATAAATGCACTCTATGTTTGCTTTTTACATAAAGATACAGAATATGTGGTAAAGTATTATTGCTTGGTAAGTTGTTCTGTTGGCAGGCACTAATTGCCAAAATTTTATGAAACTTGTCTTTTTATAAAATAGTTTAGAGCAAAACATTTTTCTCATTTCTGATTGAGTACATAAAGTTTCATTCTGGGTTTTGGTTTCATCAGAAAATCTATGAATTAGCCAGGTGTGGTGGGCAAATACCTGTAATCCCAGTGGCTTGGGAGGCCAGGCAGGAGGACTGCAAGTTTGAAGCCAGCCTCAGCAATTTAGCAAGGCCCTAAGCAACTTAGTGAAACCTTATCTCAAAAGTAAACAAATAAATAATAAAAAATGAAGAAAGAAAAGAAAAGAAAAAGGGCCAGGGATGTAGCCTGGTGGTAAAGCGCCTCCAAATTCAATCTCCAGCAGTAAAAAGAAAAAGAAAATCAGGCCAGGCACAGCGGCACACACCTGTAATCCCAGCAGCTTGGGAGGCTGAGACAGAAAGATCTCAAATTCAAAGCCAGTCTCAGCAAAAGTGAGGCACTAAGCAACACAGTTGAGACTCTGTCTCTAAATAAAATACAAAATAGGGCTGGGGATGTGGCTTGGTGGTTGAGTGCCCCTGAGTTCAATCTCCAGTACTGAAAATAAAATAAAATAAAGAAAATCAGGGAATTTGACATCCTATTAAATCCAACAAACCCTATCACCTCCAACCTTAATCAATAAAGGGGTAAATATTTCAATATATTTCTGATGGTTTTTAAGCATTGTTTTCTTTTTCTTTTTCAATGTGAATCTCTGTCTTCTTGTCTACTTTCATCAAACACAGGCACATACACACATACTCACACCTCCTTCTCTATTTCACCCAAACAGCTTTCTCAGTGACTTAAGAGAGGAGAGAGCAGGGAAGAGCTCCAGTACTTTATCTTCCAAATCTTTCATGCCTTTGAGCAACTTATTCTTCTATTCATTAGAAATCTATTTCCTAAAATAGATTAACTTTCTCTTTCTTTCTCTCTCCCTCTCTCTTTTTCTCTCTTCCTGCACTAGGGAAATGGAACCTAGAGGTACTTTACCACTAAGCTATCTCCCTAAGTTGTCCAGGTTGATCTCAAACTTATGATCTCCCTGTCTCAGCCTCCCAAGTCATTAAGACTACAGGCCTGTTCCACCAAACCTGGTGAAAATAGATTTAACTTTTACCTGACATTTAGAATAAACAGAAATCCTGCCATAGTGGATGGCCTAGTTAAAAAATAATAATACATTAAGAGGAGGGGATATAGCTCAGTGACAGAGCTTGCTTAGAATGCAGAAAGCCATGGGTTTGATCCCCAGTATGGGATGTGACAAGAAGTAAGCTTACTTTTCCAATTTCACTTGCTGGAGCACTATCCAAAAAACAAACACAAGCAAAGAATGAAAATGTATCAGTTTAAGATACAATGTCACAAGTTGGTAAGAGCTTCTTTCCCACAGGAAGGAAGGAATTAAAGTTGGCTCATTTGTTTCCATTTAGTTATGGAAAGAATACTGAAGAGGACTGAGTCTGAGAATTTATTAACTAACTGCTCTGTGACCCTAAACAAATTGCTTATTCTCTGACATATTTCTACATGTGTTACATACACATTCCCTCATATTTAAAAAAAATAAGATTCAACAAGATGGAGATTATAATAGTCTTATATATTTTAAAGATTACTAGGACTGGCAGTACAGCCAACTGGTTGCATACTTGCCTAGCAGATTGAAAAGAGAGAGAGAGAGAGAAAAGTAAAGTTTTTGGTATGTTCTTAGTAAAATTTAGACTACATTCCTGGACCCGTCACTTACTTACAGCAGACTGAGTTTAACACTTCAAATTAGTATACTTTTCTTTCTCATTTCTTTCTAATTTTTAATATCTATTTTTTAGTTCATACTGCCATTACCTTTAACAGCTGTCCTTATTCATCAAAATTATGACTTTATCTTTCCCCCCAAATTTAAATCTAGAGAGACTCTTCTAGTTCTGGCTCTCTAGCAGATGGTGCTTATTGACATTTTGTGATTTAAGGGATTCAGTAGTTTTCTTGTTAAGATAGATATCTTCACACTAGGATCAGCATGCACCTGATGACCACCAACTCATGCTAAATATACCTTCTCTCATAGCTCTCTCCATTACATTTTCCTACCTAGTATAACTAAAGCAGGTGATCAGAAAAATCAGAGGACTGAAGATGAAGGACCCTTGATGAAATGCTCCTTTGGGATTTGTTTTTGATATCTTAATTGTGTGTGTGTGTGTGTGTGTGTGTGTGTTTTAACCTTATACCCTAGTCTTTATGTTGAAAACCCCTGGTTAATGCTTGGACATAATTTGTTCTCTTGGGAATACAAGTCATTGTGAAATGAAAGACAATTACCTGGCAAACAAGCCATGTTCAACCTAAAGGCATGCCTAATTACTGCGAGATCAGGGGAGTTTTCTGCCAAATAGTATAATATTGTACTCTAAGATATATAAAACAAGAAAACAAATGTAGCAGAAGTTTCAAGTGCACAGATTTCTGGGAAACTGCTTGGCTTCTCATGCTCCCATGGACTCTGAGTTGGCCTTGATTATCTCATTGTATTTTTGCATACATCATTAGCAAGTATGAAAACACTTTAGAAGATTTAAAGAAAATTGGATATCAAATAATGCCTACTCCTTCCTTCCTTCTTCCTTCCTTCCTTACTCTTCTCCATTCAAGATATCTGCAAAAAAATAAAATAATTTAGTTCATAAGAGCCTAAAATTAATCTCTATAGCTCTTCTTTCCAGGAAGAATTGTACAAATTGTTTTCATGAAGCACTATAATACATTCATAAACTATTGCATGGTCATCATTTGTGAAAAAAAGAAAAAATTAAATTTATCTACTTGCCAGGATGACAGGAATTGTTTAAATATTTTAGAAAAACTTTGACACAGCTCAGCTGATAGAATTTTCCCATAAGAACAAAAGCCTTCAAATGTTATTCACCAGCTAGACTCAGGCAACTTCCAAAATTTCTTTCTCTCTACTGTTTTAGGATATTAGTCCTCCCACTTATGTTGCTCCCAGTCTTTATTCTCCACTACAGATAATGCATCATTCTGAAGACCACAGCTGTTTATCGCCTCCTTGAAGATTTCTTTCATCACAAGAGAATTCAGGATTTAATCCACCTGAAAAACCAAAAGGGAGTCACAGGTAGTTTGCTGGATTTTTGCCAAAAGTGTGAGGGCTTCACTTTACCATAGAGAGATACACATTATTTGGTCTTTGCAGTGAGATGATCTGTGGATTATAATATTGTATCTATAAAATTTTTTTTCCCCTTGTACTGGGCATTGAACCCAGGGGCACTGTATGACTGAGCTATATTCCCTTTGCAATCATCCTGCCTCAGCTTCTCCAGAAACTGGGATTACAGACCTGCACCACAGTGCCCACCTTCTATTAACTATTATTAGCTATTAATAATAACCATAAATACTAAATGATTTTACTAAATTCGTACACAGTAACTATCCCAGTGATTTTTAAGCATTGTACATCTCATTGCTTGCAAATCTTCTATACAATATTATTATTTTAGCCGTAACCCAGACTTTATTATAAGAATCTCCAAAAGGATTCTGGGGTTAGAGAAGTGGAACCTAATTGTCTTAGTTTTCTAAAGCTGCCTCAGTAACTCTGACTTGTTTTTTTTCCAATTGTAAAGTTAATTATGATATCATTCTGTTTACATTATACCCAAAGACCCATGCCCTATTAACAGTTTCAGTAGATGGCGCTCTTTCCACCTGTCAACTTCCTTACTTGGCGGAGAGACCCCTAGGTGTTCATGGAGTCAAGTGCAGATCAAAGGAGCAATTCTGGCTTTTTCAGTCATCCCCAAAGTGCCAGTGGCCAAAATGAAGTTCAATCCCTTCCTTCTGAAAGAAGCAAGAACCATAAAGGGCACTTCAATGAACCTTCCTACATCCACAGGAAGATTATATGGCTTATATGTCTTCCTGAAATAAAATGTTTGCTCTACGCTCACCAGAAAGATGAAGAATTTCAGGTTGTGTAAGGATAATGTAAAGGTCAGCAAATTGAAAAACCAGTCCAAGTTTACAGGAGGAACATCAGGGAAAGGCTAATGGCACAACTTCCCAAGTGGGCACTCACCCTTGCAGGATGGCTATCACTAGGCTGAAAGTGGACAAATACCACCCAAAACTTGATTCACAAACCTTAGGTCTGAGTGCTTCTCTTGTTTACATGCTGTATGACCCTGAGTAAGTCACATAGCCTTACTTTTTATACTCACACAATAGGAATTATATTAAAAGGTCCTTGAACAGAAAGCCAAATCTCATCAAGTAGGAAAGAAAAAGCAAATGTAAGACAAAAGCAATTGAGAAGATGCATGAATAAAGTAATCTTATATGCTTCTTCCATCAAAAACTGCTAAAATGAAGGGAGAAAGATGCAATTCACTTTTGCCCCACCAATATTGAAAACAAATAGTATAACTTATCTTTGCAAAGGATTTGTCAGTGTGGTAAGATGTGTTAAAGCAGTTGAGAGGGAGGGCTGTGATATCATATTTATTATACAAATGTACCATTCTTCCAAAGAATTCAAGCAGGCCAACTTCCTAGCAGAAAATTGGAAACCAAAGACACAGGATAGAAAGCAAACTAAATAGAGATTTAGATATAAGAGGTTAAATATATATAGCAATATATATACATATAGATATGTATATATAGCTATGTTTGTGTATGAAATGAGCTTTAGAGTCAATATAGCTTTAAAATCAGACAAACCTAGACTTAGACAATTGTTCCAGCTCACTAATTCCAACCATGTTACTAAACCATTAATTCTCAATGAGATATTACCTACCTTACTCAGTTGCAAAAATCATTAAATTAAAAGAGATAATAAGTCAGGCGCGATGGCACAAGCCTGTAATCCCAGCTCTTAGGGAGGCTGAGACAGAAGAATCCCGAGTTCAAAGCCAGCCTCAGTAACGGCAAGGCACTAAGAAATTCAGTGAGACCCTATCTCTGTATAAAACACAAAATAGGGCTAGGGATGTGGCTCAGTAGTCGAGTGCTCCTGAGTTCAATGTCCAGTACCAAAAAAAAAAAAAGAGATAATAAATATAAAACAATCACCCCAATGCTTGGGAATAGCCAGTATTTAACAAATATCTTTGAAGTGTTAAGAGAAAGTAAATGTAGATGCTGAGATCATTTATTTATTTACTTGCTATTTTTGGTGCTGGGGATTGAACCTAGGGCCATTCTACCACTGAGCTACATTCTCAGCCCTTTATATTTTTTAAAATTTGAGACAGGATTTCATGAAGTTGCCTGTACTGACCTCTAACTTGTGATTCTCCTGCCTCAACCTCTTGACTCACTAGAACTACAGGTGTACCACTGTACCAACTCATTCGGAACTACAGGTGTGCACAACTGCACCTGGCCAGATACTAGCATTTTTTAAAACTAGACAAACATCATAGAAAATTATTGTGAGTTTTGAAGAGAAAACTCATATATCACTCAGTACTAATAATCATGAGAAGAATTTGGAAATGAACAGGAAAAAATATAAGGTTAGTTTTGGGAGAAAAAAAGCCTGAATTTTGAGAGGTGTATATTTGTTTACAGGCTTTATAAACTTGAGTGAGTCACTTAATCTCACTTTTCATAATATAGGAATTATATTAAATACCATTTTGAATATTCATAAGGTTTTGAATATTAATTCATAATGGTGTATATAAATGCTTTAATATCTATGAAGTCCTATATAGATATAAATGGTACTAAAGTAATTAGTAATAGCAAAAATTTATTTACTATTGAAGTTCATTATTAAAATTGAAAAATTATTCTCTCAAAGTGAGCTATTAAATGAGTTAGCAAATTTGGAGTAGGATGAAGAGAATGGTTACTGGATTGTGAAATCGGAATCTGAAAAGGTCTTCTCCAAATTTAAGGAGACCAACATTAGCAACATATTTACAATACTTTTGGAGGAATTCTCATGATATTTGCCCCAATAATGATCTTTACAATGCCTTTGGCAATACTTTAACAAGATTAGACTTGAGTTTCATTCTTTGCCCCCATTAAATTTGTACACATGCTGGACACAGTGTGCACAGTGTGTAATCCCAAAGACTTGGGAGGCAGGAAGATTGCAAGTTCAAAGCCAGCCTCAGAAATTTAGTGAGGCTTTAAACAACTTATGAGACCTTGTGTCAAAATTTAAAATAAATAAATAGATAGATAGATAGGTCTAGGGATGTGGTCAGTGGTCATGTGCTCCTGGGTTCAATCCCCAGGTAACAAAAAAAAAAAAAAAAAATTGGTGCACACACTGGATCACTCCTGATTTGAGGAATTTAGTATTGTACCATTTATATCTGCTCTTTAAAACTTTCTAAATTATATAAGGATAAATTAGCTAGATCAAATCGGATCAGAAAAAAAGCAAGTAGAAATCATATTAAGAAAAGAGATTATCAAGGCTCTCATGATATTATGATTCCTGAATTTAGGCAACAATAGTGTTTATTAATAATAATAATTTATACCAATAAGTTAAAGAGTTTCATATATTGAAGCTTTCTTTAAATTAGCATTCTATGTTAAACACATATCTTAGTATGTTATACAGTAATGTCACCAAACTAAAGAATTAAGAAAACTCCTTCACAGCAACAAATGCTATGCTGTTTGAAGGTCAATTGTCTTTTAACCATGCAGAGAATCTTTATCATGTTATACGTCAGAAATATGTTTTCAGAGATGAGAAACAACAGGCCATGATTTAATGTTTTTGTTAAACCACTACATATTTTTCAAAGCAGTATGTATCATATTTTTTTCTATTAAAGAGAAAACCAAGTCCTTAAAGAAAATTTCCTATCATGAAGGTGGGAGGAAATTAAGAATGTACGTGTTTTTGCTGTTGTTGTTGTTGTTGTTATAATGAAAAAAAAAAATCGCATTGCAAAGCAAACTGCTGCTGTCAGCTCTTTAATGGACAGCAACAGACACAAAGTTGCTTCTACCCTAAGAGGCTCGGTGACTGAGCAACTGAATTAGACAGCAGGTGCCCAGGCCAATCAAGTCAATTATCTTACACAGAATAGTATGTCATGGAGTTTGTTCTCTTAGTCTTTTTTTCTCTGCAAAGGAAGCAAGAATTTCTCTGTGTGGAAGCAGTGTTGCTATTTCTAGGTTAAGGAAAAAATGATAAGAAATTTCATAACAATTGACTGTTGTTAAAACAGTAAATTATTTTTAAAAAATAGATTATTCACACCTATAGGAGAAGGAATCTCAAGAATGCATATAATTGATAAAAGCTGGCTCTGAATTACTCCTACAATTGTGCATTAATGTCCATTAAAAAACTGATTATGCACACTATATCCCTTCTTTCCTGGAAACAGTAACTAAGAAATGTTTGTTTTTTTTTTATTAATAAAACAAAATGTGGCAAATATTTTATATTTGTAGACAGTCAACATTTTACTTCCTTTTGCTGAAGCCACAATGGCAAACAGGAGTAATCTACTTTCTTTTAAACTAATAAATGGCATGGTGGTTAAGTACAGGGTGGGGTTGCAGAGAAAGGAGTTGGCAAGAAAATGTTCAGAGCCTCTTACAAAACCAACTGCCAGCCAAATATGACTCCAGATAGACAAGAACCACCTGTTACAACAGATATTTTATTTTATTATTTTAATGGTACTAGGGAGTGAACCCTGGGATGCTCTATTCTTTTTTTTTCTTCTTCTTTTTTAAGTTGTTGATGGGCATTTATTTATTTTTTTCATTTGTTTATATGTGGTGCTGAGAATCAAACCCAGTGCCTCACACATGCTAGGCAAGTGCTCTACCACTGAGCCACAACCCCAGCCCAGGGATGCTCTATTCTTAAGTTGCATCCCCAGCCCCTATTTTAAATTTTATTTTAAGACAGGGTTTCACTGTGTTGCCCAGGGTAGCCTCAAACTTGCAAACCTTCTGCCTCAGCCTCCCAAGTTGCTGAGATTACAGGCCTGCACCAATGTGCCCAGCCAAAATGAGATTTTAGAAGATAAAATGAAGCTGGGCATGGTGGAAGATGCTTGTAATCCTAGCAACTCAGGAGTCTGAGGATTGCAAGGTAGAAGCCAGTCTGAACAACTTAGTGAGACCCTGTCTCTGAATAAAAAATAAAAAGAGTTGGGAATGGAAGTCAGTGGAAAAGCACCCCCAGATTCAGTCCCCTCTACTGCAAAAAAGGGGGGGGGGATGAGATGATCTCAATTATTCTTTTCTCAATTTTAATACAAATAAAGGAACATAAAATAATTGCATTAAGCACATGTATATATTTCCATACATTATTAAACATATTAAGCATAGGCATAGTAGGGCATGGTGGTGCATGCCTATAATCCCAGCAGCTCTGGAGGCAGAAACAGGAAGATTATGAGTTCAAAACTAGCCTCAGCAAAAGTGAGGTGCCAAGCAACTCAGTGAGACCCTGTTTCTAAATAAAATACAAAATAAGTTTGGTGATGTGGCTCAGTAGTTGAGTGCCCTGGTTTACCCCCCCCCCAAAAAAAATAAAGCATAGGCAAAATTACTTATATATTCCTATGGTCAGTCAAGAAAAACACCTGGAAGTACATGGTTTGTTACTGGTAATAGTAACATCTACCTGAGCACTTACCTGGTGTCTTAGTCCTCACAACTACCCACTGTTTTACAGACTGTTAAATGGATGAAGAAACTGGCACAGAGTTAAGTAGCAGGGTCAAAGTCACACAGTGAGCAAGAGATGGAGTCAGTATTCACTCAGTCTGTCCAACTCCAAAGTCCATGCCTTCAACCTTTCTGCAATGCTGTGCACTAACTATGTCTTGGTCTTGGGAAAGTTCTTCCTAGACTTGAAAGTACAAATTACAAGAAACTTTTCAAATAACTTAGGTTTTAAAGTACATGGACAATTATCAAGACCTCAGTGACACATTAACGAACAGTTAGAAATTTAAATTTGCATGAAATGCTTAGAAAATGAACATTTTTTTCCTAGCCTATGCAAAAGCAGCAATTGGATTGTTTCAAAAAGTGACTAAACAATGTTTCATTAGAACACACTTTAAGAATCCTTCTTAGTAACAATGTGACATGCAGGAAGAGTTCCCTTTTTAAATACTTTACCAGGAGGAAACGTTCTGACTTCATAAAATCCAGGTAAGGCCTTTCTTTTCTTTTTTTTAGATAGAGCATATGTGTGTGCCTGAGGGTGGGATGTCTGGCTTTGTTGCCCAGGCTAGTCCAGAACCCCTGCCTCAAGCCACCCACATACTTCAACCTTGAGAGTAGCTGGGACTACACGTGCATACCACAGCATAGGCCAAGACCTCATTTCTCAAGAAATTACAGGGGCTAGGACTGTAGTTCAGTTATAGAACACTTTGCCTATTAAATGTGTTAGGCTCTGGGTTCCATCCCCAGTATGGGAGTGGGAGTGGGGTGTGGTAGTCTTAGGGTTAGGTTACAGACCAAAAAAAAAAAAAGTGTGTATACACGATGGAATTAGTGTCGATTTAGGTTATTGTAATCACAACTGATCACATAAGAGATAGAGCCAATCACCTATTTAAAATGTAAATGTCACTCATATGAAAACTACTTGAAAGGGCATTTTCCAAAAACTACTATCTGACATGATTCATACGAGCTTTGTTCTTTCTCTCTTCTTCTTCAAAAAAAGTTAATGATTAGAAAAAAGAGCATTAAAATGAGAAGTAAAACTACTCAGCAATAGAACAGAAAAACTGTCAGTGGAAGGGCGTTCTTACAGAGTACCGAACTTCAGGGGAAATCGAACGTTGGTCATTCGGAATTCAGGTCTTTATGGAACAGTTTTCTTCATTAACTGTACGGGTGGAAATTTCTTCAAACTAGAGGAACTTAACGGGAGACAATTTAAACATCTGAAAGTGCACGTTTATTTCTTACTAGCGAGAAGTAGAGGGTTACTGGTGAGAAACTCATCTTGGATCTCTGAGACTCCCTCCCCTTCTTAACCCACGTGGCCAAAGTAAACAGAAGGTGGGCCGGGGCGGGGAGGAACAGGACTCGGTCAATTTCCTCATTTGTCAAGTCTTTAAAAATACAGGCCCCTAAAGCACTAAGGGCATGCCCTCAGTGAAAATGAGGAGTGCTTCTGCTGAGCGAGATTAACGCGACAGGGAAGGGAGGATGCCACCGC
>PVHX01032915.1:0-13455 GCA_004024805.1 Geosciurus inauris
TATATTTCCTTGTTGATGGATGGAATATTCTATATATATCAGTTAAGTCTAGACCATTGATTGTTCTATTAAGCCTTGTAGATTCTTTGTTTAGTTTTTGTTTGGAAGATCTGTCCAGTGGTGAGAGAGTTGTGTTAAAGTCACCCAATATTATTGTGTTGGGATCTATCTGGTTCTTGAATTTGAGAAGGGTTTGTTTGATGAACATGGCTGCCCCATTGTTTGGGGCATAGATATTTAAGATTGTTATGTCTTGTTGATGTATGATTCCCTTAAGCAGTATGAAATGACCTTTTTTATCCCTTTTCAATAACTTTGGTTTTATCTGAAATGAGGATGGAAACTCCTGCTTGTTTACGCAGTCCATATGTGTGATAAATTATTTTCCATCCTTTCACCTTCAATCTGTGAGTGTCTCTTTCTATGAGATGAATCTCTTGGAGGCAGCATATTGTTGGGTCTTTTTTTTTTAAATCCAATCTGCCAGTCTGTGTCTTTTAATTGCTGAGTTTAGGCCATTGACATTCAATGTTATTATTGAGACATGGTTTGTAATCCCAGACATTTTGGTTTATTCTTAGTTTTTAACTTGACTGGGTTTCTCCTTTGATTGGCCTTTAGTGTAGCTCTTCCCTCTGTAGGTTTTCATTGTTCTTTATCATTTCCTCCTCATGGAATATTTTACCAAGAATGTTCTGTAGTGCTGGCTTTCTTGCTATGAATTCTTTTAATTTTTGTTTATCTTGGAAGGTTTTTATTTCATCATCAAATCTAAAACTTAATTTTGCTGGATATAAGATTCTTGGTTGGCATCCACTGTCTTTTAGTGCTTGGTATATGCTTTGCCATGATCTTCTTTCTCTCAGGGTCTGGGTTGAGAAGACTGCAGTGATCCTAATTGGCTTCCCCGTATATGTAATCTGATTCCTTTCTCTTGTGGCTTTTAAGATTCTCTCCTTGATCTGAATGTTAGGCATTTTCATTATGATGTGCCTTGGTGTAGGTCTGTTGTAGGTCTGTAGGTGTCCTGTATGCCTCTTGAATTTGATTATCCAATTCATTCTTCATATTTGGAAAGTTTTCTGATATTATTTCATTGAATAGGTTGTTCATTCCTTTGGTTTGGAATTCTAGCCTTCCTCTATCCCAAAAATTCTTAAGTTTGGTTTTTTAATGTGACCCTATAGATCTTGGATGTTTTGTTCATGGTTTCTTACCATCTTCACTGTGTGGTCAATTCTATTCTCAAGGATGAATATTTTATTTTCATTGTCTGAGGTTCTGTCTTCCAAGTGGTCTAATCTGTTGGTGATGCTTTCTGTTGAGTTTTTGATTAGGTTTATTGTTTCTTTCATTTCAAGGATTTCTGTTTGGTTCCTTTTCAGAATCTCTATCTCCTTGTTGAAGTGATCTTTTACTTCCTGTATTTGCCTGTGTATCTCTTTATCAAAATGATCTTTTGCTGACTGGGCTTGCTCTCTTATATCGTTCTTTAAGTCACAGAACATTTTAAGTATGTACATCCTGAATTAATGTTCTGTCATTTCTTCTGCTGTACTAACCATTCTTCATATTGAAGAATTTTGGTTTGTTTTAGTCACTTTCTTCCCTTGTTTTTTCATGATGTTTGTGTGTCTTTCCTTCTAGCTCTGTTGATCCAAGTTGTTACAGTTTTTACTCCTATATGTGTATAGTTTCCCTGCAGAGTTTCAATACCTCTCATTTAAAAGGGAGACCAATATTGGTTGATCACAATACAAGCAATATATAGTTTCAAACCAAGTAGCTCCTAACAGCTCCCAAATACATTTACAGTTTAGTCATGATTTTCACCAATTATGAGTTCTTTTACAATCTATTATATAGCCAATAAGTTTGCACAAGGGTCTATAGTTTCTATTGGTGGGCTAGGGACACTGGAGGGTGAGGTATAGGATAGAATATTGGGGTGGTAGGAAGTGAGGATATGGCTATTAGATCTTAGAAAGCATGAAAAAGGGATCCAAGAGAAGTTGGTTATTACATGAATGTGGCACAGAGAGTTGGAGAAGACCGGTAAGGAAGGAGAAAAGATGGGTACAGCGAGGAGAGATGATAGCAAGTAAAATAAAACATATGCAATTGGGAGATACAAGACTATCTAGTACCACACTAGTATTCAGTTCAGAAATCCCAATCTACTATATCCCACTGTATAACAAATATTTGGTTTCACAACTGTTGGGGATCAGAGGGTAGGAAAAGAGTGAGAGAGAAAAGAGGGAAGGAAAGAGAAAGAAAGGAAAGAGCAGAGAAATAAAACAAAAAGATTAAACAATAGAAATATTAGGAGAAAAGAGGAAGGATAAAATAAAAAGTAAGAATAGAAGAAAATAAAAAACAATAAAATATAAAAAAAATAGTCTCAATGTGAATAAACAGGTATGGTTCCTTTCACCTCCAGTAGGTGGCGTTGTTCTTTGCTTGCTGGACTTTCTCCGCTGGTGGCCTGGGTATGGGTTTCACAATTGGTGACACTCTGGGCCGCTGGTGAAAACTTTGATTCAAGGCTGCGTTGCCGCCAAAGTTTGTACCCAGTTGCTGTCCCAATGCCCCCCGAGACTGGGCTCCCCAGGGGCTCAAGGTAGCAGTCCCTGGTCTGTTGGCTGGACACCCATGGAGGTTCCTTTGGGCTCTGGGCCCTCTACAGCTCCCATTGGTCCTCAGGAAGTCTGAGGAGGAACTGGGGCGTGCCCAGGCCACTCTTGGGCTGAGCTGTCCCTGCTGGCGTCTGTGGAGTGTCTCCTACCCTGAATTTGTGCTTCCCAGTGGCTAGTGGCTGGGGTCGTGGGTCCACGAGAGCCATTGCTGTGGGCCCTGTGTGGTTGGGTGGACGCTGGAGCCAGGTATCTCGTGTAGAAGCAGTCCCTGCCTGGGACAAGCCCTGGGCTGGGGCTCCGAGCCGCCCATAGCTGCTCACCACCGCCGCTGCTGAAGTCATGCTGTGGCAATGGCTGCTGTCTGGTGGCCCTGCTTACATGCGCAAGTGAAATTTCCTGTGGGAGTAGCTGTAGGGTGATGCCTAAAAGCTGGCTGGAAGATGGTATTACCACATTTTCAATCTTTGGTTTTGGAGAGACTGACCACTGCATCCATCTAAGCCACCATCTTGCCCCACCTCCTTATTGGTTTATTTTTAATTCACACATTTTTTCATTCATGATAACATTGGATTTGTATATGTGATGAAATAACTCACGATTCATTATTAAACTAGTTTAGGATATTTTATGATGAAAAGTAAAATTTTATCAAGCTTTTCTCATAGATGCATTTCTTGAGTTTAGTCTCAGAAAAATCTTATTAAAAAAAAGATGCTTTACTTCTTAAAATGTACCAAAATCAGCACTATTTTCTTCCTACCATCTGATATTTACACAAGATATATCTAGTTGTAGCAAGAGACAGGGGTAAGTCATTTTCTTATTGAGCTATGTCTAGGGACAGGAATGAGCAGAAATTCTCTATTGAATGATGCATGGATAACAGAAGATATCAGGGAGGAGATAAAAAAATTATTAGAGGTAAATGAGAACTCTAGTACACCATTACAAAATCTCTGGGACAGTATGAAGGCAGTGTTAAGAGGAAAGTTCATTGCATTAAGCTCATTAATTAAAAGAAGAAAAAGTCAACAAATAAATGACCTGACACTACATCTGAAAGCCCTAGAAAAAGAGGAACAAACCAATACCACAATCAGTAAAATACAGGAAATAATTAAAATCAGAGCTGAAATCAATGAAATTGAAACAAAAGAAACAATACAAAAAATTGACAAAATGCTGATTCTTTTAAAACATAAATAAAATTGATAAACCCTTAATCATCCTAATGAAAAGAAGTAGAGAGAACACCCAAATTACTAAAATTCAAGTTGAAAAGGAAATATCATGAGAGACACTACTGAAATATAGAAGATAATTAGAAACTATTTTTAAACCTATACTCCAGTAAAATAGAAAACCCTGAAGACAGTGACAAGTTTCTAGAGGCATATGACCTACCCAAACTAAACCAGGAGAACATATACAATTTAAACAGTTCAATTTCAAGCAAGGAAATAGAAGACACCATCAAAAGCCTATGAACCAAGAAATGCCAGGACCAGAGATTCTCAGCTGAGTTCTACAAAAAAGAATAAATACCAATACTCTTCAATTTTTTCTATGAAATATAAAAGGAGGGAGCCCTTCCAAACTCATTCTATGAGACAAGGATCACCCTGATTCCAAAACCAGACAGACACATCAAAGAACATTTCAGACCAATATCCCAGATGAACATAGATGCAAAAATTCTCAATAAAATTTTGGTAAATTGCATCCAAAATCATATTTAACAAATAGTGCACCATGATCTAGTGGGGTTCATTCCAGGGATGCAAGATTGGTTCAACATACAGAAATCAATAAATGTCATCTATCACACGAATAGACTTGATTTTATCAATTGATGCAGAGAAAGCATTTGACAAAATATAGCACCCATTCATGTTCAAAACACTAGAAAAACTAGGGATAGTAGAACATACCTCAACATTGTAAAGCTATCTATGCTAAAACAAAGGCAAACATAAACCTAAATGAAGAAAAATTAGAAGCATTCCCTCTGAAAATGGGAACAAGACAGGGATGCCTTCTTTCACCACTGCTATTCAACATAGGCCTCAAAACACTAACCAGAGCAATTAGACAGATGAAAGAAATTAAAGGGATACAAATAGGAAAAAAAGAACTCAAACTATCATTATTTGCTGATGATATGACCAAAATATTCCACCAGAAAACTTCTAGAATTAATAAATGAATTCAGCAAAGTAGCAGGATATAAAATCAACACTCATAAATCAATTGCATTTCTATACATCAGTGATGAATCCTCTGCGAGGGAAATTAGGAAAACTACCTCATTCACAATAGCCTCAAAGAAAACAAAATACTTGGGAATCAATTTAAAAAGAGAGGTGAAAGACCTCTACAATGAAAACTACAGGACACTGAAGAAGGAAATTAAAAAAAATTCTTAGAAGATGGAAAGATCTACCATGCTCTCGGCAGTTAATATTGTCAAAATGGCCATAATACTCAAAGTGCTATATAGATTCAATGCGATTCCAATTAAAATCCCAATGTCATTCCTTGTAAAATAGAAAAGGCAATCATGAGATTCATTTTAAAAAATAAGAGACCCAGAGAAGACAAAGCAATCCTTATAAAGAAGAGTGAAGTAGGAGGCATCACAATACCAGACCTTAAATTATACTACAAAGCTATGTAACAAAAACAGCATGGTATTGGCACCAAAATAGATATGTAGACCAATGGTACAGAATAGAAGATACAGAGACAAACCTACATAAATTCAGTTATCTCATACTGGACAAAGGTGCCAAAAACATACATTGGAGAAAAGATAGCCTCTTTAACAAATGGTGCTAGGAAAACTGGAAATCCATATACAGCAAAATGAAACTAAACCCCATCTCTCACCATGCACAAAACTCAACTCTAAGTGGATCAAGGACCTAGGAATTAGACCAGAGACCCTGTGCCTAATAGAAGGAAATGTAGGCCCAAATCTTCATCATGTCAGATTAGGCCCCAACTTCCTTAACAAGAGTACTAAAGCACAAGAAATAAAATCAAGAATCAATAAATGGGATGGACTCAAGCTAAAAACTTCTTCTCAGGAAAAGAAACAATCAATGGGGTGAATAGAGAGCCTACATTCTGAGAGCAAATTTTTTCCACATGCATATCGGATAGAGCGTTAATCTCTAGGATATCTAAAGAACCCAAAAAACTTAACAACAACAAAAAAACAAACAAATCAATCAATAAATGAGCTAAGGAACTGGACAGACACTTCTCAGAAGAAGATATACAGTCGATCGACAGACATATGAAAAAATGTTCAACATTTCTAGCAATTAGAGAAATGCAAATCAAAATTATTCCAAAATTTCATCTCATGCCAGTCAGAATGGCAGTTATCAAGAATACAAACAACAAGTGTTGGTGAGGATGTGGGGGAAAAGGCACACTCATACATTGCTTGTGGGACTGCAAATTTATGCAACCAATCTGGAAAAGAGTATGGAGATTCCTTAGAAAACTTGGAATGGAACCACCATTTGACCCAGCCATCCCACTCCTTGGCCTATACTCAAAGTACATAAAAACAGCATACTACAGTGATGCAGCCACTTCAATGTTTTTAGCAGCTCAATTCACAATAGCTAAATTATGAAACCAACCTAGATTCCCTTCAATAGATGAGTGAATAAAGGAAATGTGGCATAAATACACAATGGACTATTATTCAGCAATAAAAGAGAATAAAATTATGGTATTTCGATGTAAATGGATGGAGTTGGAGAATATCATGCTATGTGAAGTAAGCCAATCCCAAAAAACTAAAGGCCAAATGTTCTCTCTGATAAGTGGAGGCTGATCTATAATGAGGGAAGGGGCATGGGAAGAATGGGGGAACTTTGGTCAGAGGGGAGGGAAGGGAGAGGATGGAACATGGGGGCAGGAAAGATGGTGGAATGAGATGGACATCATTGCACTAGGTTCATGTATGATTGTACATATGGTGTGATTCTACATCATGTACAACCAGAGAAATGAAAAGTTGTGCTTTATTTGTGTACAATGAATAAAAATGCATTCTGCTTTCATGTATACCTAAGTAGAATAAATAAATTAAAAGAAAAAAAGAAAAACCTCAGTGATGAACTGCCAAAAATGAAGCAAATTCTGTACTTAATGGTGATGAATATTTCCCCCATAACATTGTATACAAGTCCAAAGTGTCTCACCATTATAATTCAGCATAGTTCTAGAAGTTCTTGTCTGCACAATAAAGCAATAAAAAGAAGGACACACAGATTTTTTCCCCCATTTTTGGATCATTTGGTGATTTCAAAATTAAAAACACCAAGAAATCTACAAATAAAAACCTGCTAGCATAAGTAAGTAGAACAATATTTTCAGGATATAAAATCCACACATGAAAATCAATCACTCTTCTATATAACAATCAATAATGATCATGTGGAAACTGAAATGCCAAAAATATAAGTTGGAGAAAAGATAGTCATTTTAACAAATTGTGTTGGGAAAACTGGATATCATATGGAGGAGAATGAAACATGATCCTTATCTCTTTCCTTGTACAAAAGTCAACTCAGGTTGGATCAATGACCTAAGAATTAGACCAGAAACTAAAACTGCTAGAAGGGCTCCGCACTCCAATATACTGGCACAGATACCAGCTTCCTTAACAAGACATCTAAAGCATGAGAAATTAAAGAACCAATCAATGGGGTGGCATCAAATTTAAATAGATTTTGCACAATAAAGGAAACAAAAGTGTGAAGAGAGTATAGAAGATCTTTACTGCTTGCTTCATTAGACAAGGGATTAATATTCAAAATATATAAAGAACTCAAATGACTTACACAAAATAAACCCCAATTAATAAATAGGCAAAAGAGTTAAGCAGACATTTCTCAAAAGAAGACACACAAATGGCCACAAGTTTTTTAAATATTCAGTATCTCTAACAACCAGAAAAATGCAAATAAATACCACATTAAGGTTTCATTTCACTCCAGTCAGAATAACAATCATTAAAGAATACAAATAATAAGTTAGTGAGAACATGGGCAAAATCGTACACTCATTCATTGTTGGTGGGACTGCAAATTAGTACAACCATTCTAGAAAGCAGTATGAAGATTCCTTAAAAACTAGGAATGAAAATACCATAAGATCCAACTATCCCACTCCTTGAGATATATCCAAAAAGGTCTGAAATCAGCATACTATTGGTATACAAGGACATCGATGTTTTTAACAGTGAAATTCACAATAGCCAAGTTATGGAACCAGCCCAGGCATCAATCAACAGATGAATGGATAAAGAAAATGTGGTATATTTACACAATGGAGTTCTACTCAGCCATAAAAAGAATATAATCATGTGATTTGCTGGTTGATAAAAGCATGGAAATAGAGAATGTCATCCTAAATGAAATAAACTAGATTCAGAAAGCCAAAGGTGAAATATATTCTCTCATATGTGGAAGCTACAAAATAAGAAAAATAAGGAGGTCAGGAGAGAGCAGGGGCTAGGACAGCTGGGGTGAAGTGGAACCAATCCCACAAAAAAGGAAAAGAGATCAGTGGAGTAGAGAAAGGGGAAAGAGGGAGAGTGTAGGAACAGGAAAATACACATTGGAATGAATTTTACTGAACTTGCCTATGTAGGCATATGAATATACCACAGTGAATTTCACCTTTATGTATATCTATAAAGCACTGATATAAAACAAAACCTATAGAATAGTAGAGGAATGAGAACAGGGGGATGGAGGAGGAGAGGGAAAAGGGAAGTACTGGGAACTGAATTGGAGCCAATTATACTACATGCTTTTGTAATTAGTGTCAAAATGAAACTAAATTTTATGAATAAACAATGTGTTAATATTTTTTTTATTTTTTATATGTTCTAATTAGTTATACATGATAGCAGAATTCATTTTGATTCATTGTACACAAATGAAACACAACTTTTCATTTCTCTGGTTGTACATGATATAGAGTTGCACCACATGTACAGTCATACATGTACCTAGGGTAATGATATTCATCTAATTCCACCATCTTTCCTTCCTCCATGCCCTATCTCCCTCCCTCCCTCCCCTTTGCCCAAAGTTTCTCCATTCTACACATGCCTCCCCAACCCATTATGAATCAGCATCCACATATCAAGAGAACATTTGGCCTTTGTTTTTTGGGGATTGGCTTACTTCACTTCGCATGATATTCTCCAACTCTATCCATTTACCTGCAAATGCCACAATTTGTTTTTATTTTAATGCTGAAAAACATTTATTTGTGTATATTTAGCACAGTTTCTTTATGTATTTATCTATTGAAGGGCATCTAGGTTGGTTCCACAGTTTAGGTATTGTGAATTGAGCTACTAAAAACATTAAAGTGGCTGCATCACTGTAGTATGCTGTTTTTATGTACTTTGAGTATAGGCCAAGGAGTGGGATGGCTGGGTCAAATGGTAGTTCCATTCCAAGTTTTCTAAGGAATCTCCATACTGCTTTCCAGATTGTTTGCACCAATTTGCAGTCCCACCAGCAATGTATGAGTGTACATTTTTCTCTACATCCTCACCAACACATATTATTGCTTGTATTCTTCCTTTCTTTCTTCCTTTCTTTCTTTCTTTCTTTCTTTCTTTCATTTCTTTCTTTATTTATTTATTTTGGTGGTGCTGGGGATGGAACCCAGGGCCTTGTGCTTGCAAGGCAAGCACTCTACCAACTAAGCTATATCCCCAGCCCCTTATTGCTTGTATTCTTGATAATTGCTATTATGACTGGAGTGAGATGAAATCTTAGAGTTGTTTTGATTTACATTTCTCTAATTACTAGATAAGTTAAACATTTTTTCATATATTTATTCATCAATTGTATATTTTCTTCTGAGAAGTGTCTGTTCAGTTCCTTAACCCAATTATTGACTGGGTTATTTGTTTTTTTGGTGTTAAGGGTTTTTTTTTTTTTAGTCCTTTATATATCCTGGAGATTAGTGCTCTATCTGATATGCATGTAGCAAAGAACTTCTCTCACTCTGTGGGCAGTCCCTTCACATTATTGTTTCCTTTGCTGAAAAGAAGCTTTTTAGTTTGAATCTATCCCATTTATTAATTCTTAATTTTATTTCTTGTACTTTAGGAGTCTGCTTAAGAAAGTCAGGACCTTATCCAACATGATGAAGATCTGGACCTACCTTTTTTTTCTATTAGGTGCAGAGTCTCTGGTCTAGTATCTAGGTCCTTGATCCACTTTGAGTTGAGCTTTGTGCATGGTGAAAGACAGTGGTTTAATTTCATTTTGCTGCATATGTATTTCCAGTTTTCCCAGCACCATTTTTGAAGAGGCTATCTTTTCACTAATGTATGTTTTCAGCAAATTTTTCTAGTATGAGATAACTGTATATGTATTTGTCTCTGTGTCTTCTATTCTGTACCATTGGTCTACAAGTTATTTTGGTGCCAATTCCATGCCATTTTTGTTACTATAGTTCTGTAATATAGTTTAAGGTCTGATATTCTTATGCCTCTCACTTCACTTTTCTTGTTAAGAATTGCTTTGGCTATTCTGGGTCTCATTTTTCCAAATGAATTTCATGAATTTTTTGTCTATTTCTATGAGGAACATTGTTGGGATTTTAATTGGAATCACATTGAACCTGTATAGCACTTTTGGTATTCTGGCCATTTTGACAATATTAATTTTTCCTATCCAAGAACATGTAGATATTTCCATCTTCTAAGGTCTTCTTCAATGTCTTTCTTTAGTGTTATAAAATTTTCATTGTAGATGTCTTTCACCTCTTTTGTTAGGTTGATTTTCAAGTATTTTTGGAGACTATTTTGAATGGGGTAGTTTTCCTAATTTCTCTTTCTGAGAGTTCATTACTGATGTATAGAAATGCATTTGATTTATGGGTGTTGATTTTATAACCTGCTATTTTGCTGAATGCATTTATTTATTCTAGAATTTTTCTTGGGAGTTTTTGAATCCTCTAAGTATAGAATCATGTCATTGGCAAATAGTGATAGTTTGAGTCCTTTTTCTATTCATATCCTTTAATTTCTTTCATCTAATTGCTCTGGCTAGTGGTTTAAGGACTATGTTGAATAGGATTGGTGAGAGAGGACATTCCTGTCTTGTTCCCATTTTTACAGAGAATGCTTCCAATTCCTCTCCATTTAGAATAATGTTGGCCTTGGGCTTAGCATTGATAGCTTTTACAATGTTGAGGTATGTTCCTACTATGCCTAGTTTTTCTAGTGTTCTGAACATAAAAGGGTGTTGAAATTTAGTAAATGCTTTTTCTGCAACTACTGAGATGATCATAATGATTTTTATCTTTAAGTCTATTGATGTGATGAATTATATTTATTGATTTTTATATGTTGAAACAACCTTGCATCCTGGGATGAATCCCACTTGATCATGGTGCACTATGTTTTTAATATGTTTTTGTAAGCAATTTGCCAGAATTTTATTGAGAATTTTTGCTTCTATATTCATCAGGGATATTAGTCTGAAGTTTTCCTTCCTCGATGTGTCTTTGTGTGGCTTTGGTATCAGGGTGATATTAGCCTCTTAGAATGAGTTTTGGAAGGGTTCCATCCTTTCCTATTTCATGAAATAATTTGAGGAGTATTGGTATTAATTCTTCTTTATAGATCTTGTAGAACTCAGCTCAGAATCCATCTGGTCCTGGGCTTTTCTTGGTGGATAGGCTTTTGATGGTGTCTTCTATTTCCTTGCCGGAAATTGATCTGGTTAAATTACTTATGTCCTGATTCATTTGGGTAGCTCACATTTTTCTAAAAATTTGTCATTGTCTTTGATACTTTCTATTTTATTGGAATATAAATATAAATTTTCAAAATAGTTTCTAATTATCTTCTGTATTTTAGTGGTATCTGTCATAATATTTCCTTTTTCATCATGAATTTTAGTAATATGAGTTTTCTCTCTCCTTTTTATTAGGGTGGCTAACAGTTTATTAATTTTATTTAGTTTTTCAAACAACCAGCTTTTTGTCTTATCAATTTTTTGGATTGTTTCTTTGTTTTAATTTCATTGATTTCAGATCTGATTTTAATTATTTCCTATCCTCTACTACTCGATTGGTTGATATGTTCTTCTTTTTATAGGGCTCTGAGATGTAATGTCAGGTTGTTTATTTGTTGACTTTTCTTCTTAAAATGAATGAGTTTAATGCAAAGAACTTTATTTTTAGCACTGCCTTCATAGTGTCCCAGAGATTTTGGTATGTTTTATCAGAATTCTCACTTACCTCCAAGCATTTATTTTTAATCTCCTTCCTGATGTTTTCTATTATCCATGCATCATTCAATAGTGTATATTTTAGTCTCCACATGTTGGAGTAGCTTCTATTTTTTATTTTATCATTTTTTCTAATTTTATTCCATTATGGTCTGATCGAATGCAGGTTAGTATCTAGTTTTTTGTATTTGCAAAGGCTTGCTTTGTGGCATAACATATGGTTTATTTTAGAGAACGATTTATGTGCTGCTGAGAAAAAGGTGTATTTACTTGTTGATGGATGAAATATTCTATATATGACTGTTAAGTCAAAATTATTGATTGTATTATTAAGTTTTATAATTTCTTTGTTTAGTTTTTGTTTGGAAGATCTATCCAGTTGTGGATTTGTGTCACCCAGTATTATTGTGTTGTGTTTTATTTAATTCTTGAAGTTGAGAAGGGTTTGTTTGATGTACATCAAGGCTCCATTGTTCAGGGCATAAATATTTATGATTGTTATCTTGTTGATGTATGATTCCCTCAAGTAGTATGAAATGACCTTCTTTAGCCCACTAACTTTGGTTTGAAGTCCACTTTATCTGATATGAGGATGGAAACCCCTGCTTGTTGATGCAGTCCATGTTAGTGGTATGCTTTTTGCCATTCTTTCACTTTCAGTCTGTGGATGTCCAATAAGATGTGTATCTTGAAGGCAGCCTATTGTTTGATTTTTTTAATCCAGTCTGCCAGTCTATGTCTTTTAATTGATGAGTTTAGGCCATTTACATTCAGATTTTTGAAATATGGTTTTTATTCCCATTCATTTTAGTTTGTTTTGTTTTTTTACTCAACTTGGTTTCTCTTTGATTGGTCCCTTCTTTAGTGTAGTTCCTCCCTTTGTTGCTTTTTGTGATTGTTTTTCATTTCCTCTTCATGAATATTTTGCCAAGAATGTTCTGTAGTGCAGGATTTCTAGTTGTAAATTCTTTCAACTTTTGTTTATCATGGAAGATCTTTATTTCATTACCAAATCTGAAGCTTAGTTTTTCTGGATATGATTCTTTGTTGGCATCTATTTTCTTTCAGAGATTAGATATGTTGTTTTAGGATTTCTGATCTTTGAGGATCTGGATTTAGAAATCTGCTGAGATCTGAATTGGTCTCCCTCTATATGTAATTTTAAACTTTTCTCTTGCAGCTTTTAAAATTCTATCCTCATTCTGTATGCTAGGTATTTTCATTATAATGTGCCTTGGTGTAGATCTATTGTAATTTTGTAAATTTGGTGTCCTGTAAGCCTTTTGTATTTCATTTTCCAATTCATTCTTCATATTTGGGAAATTTTCTGATATTATTTCATTTAAGAGATTGTGCATTCCTTTAGTGTGTATCTCTATGCCTTCCTCTATCCCAATAAATATTATATTTGATCTTTTGATATTATCCCACAATTCTTGGATGTTCTGTTCATGATTTCTTATCATCTTCACTGTGTGGGCAACTTTACTTTTAAGAGTACATATTTTTTCTTCATTGTC
>PVHX01032916.1:0-13497 GCA_004024805.1 Geosciurus inauris
GAATGGGCAAATAAACTGAATGGACATTTTACAAAATAAGAAATATAAATGACCAACAAATAAGTGAAAAAATGTTGATAGGGAGATGCAAATCAAAACTATACTGAGATTTTGTCTCACTCCAGTTTGAATGGAAATCATCAAGAACATGAATAAATGGTAGCAATGATGTGGGGAGAAGGTACATTTATATATTATTGGTGGGACTGCAAATTAGTATAGCCACTTAGGAAAGCAGTGTGGCGATTCCTCAAAAAACTTGGAAAGGAGCCACCATATGATCCAACTATCCCACTCCTTGGAACCTATCCAAAAAAACTCCTGAGTTCAATCTTCGGTACTACAAAAAATTATCTATATCTACGTGCATTTCATATTAAATATTTGTTGGATACCTACTATTATGAAATACAATATTATGTACTTCAGTAGTGGAATTTGAGATTTTGTGACTACTTTCCACATAGTTGAAATAGAAGTCAGCAAAGCCAGCCTATCTACCACATTATCATTTTCCAGGAGAAAACTGTTAGGATAGAAACAAACTCTCTCTAGTTTCTACATATAAGAAAAGACATTTGACCCTTGACTTCGTGAGTTTGACTAACTCACGAAGTTAACAGTTCATGAGTTAGTCAAACTAACTCCAGTTCTATCCATGTACCAACATATAACATGATTTCATTCCAATTTATGTCTAAGTAAAACTCTATTTTATATATATACTATATTTTCTTTACCCATTTGCCTGTTGGCAAGCATCTGGATGGGTTCCATAACTTGGGTATTTATTATGAGTTGTGCTGCTGTAAGCATTGGCATAAAGGTATCAGTATTACAGACTGATTTTACAACTACATCCCCAGCCCTTTATGCTTTTTATTTTGAAACAAGGTGTCACTAAGATACTGGGGCTCACCTAAAATTTGTAATCCTCTTGCCTCAGACTCCCAAGTAGCTGGGATTACAGGTATGTGTCACTATAGCTTAAAAAATATATATATATTTTAATAGAACCATCTTATCTCAGTAGCAACAAGCACACCTAGCACCCAGATCCTGGTATTTAATACCATTCTGTAATGAAAGAAACCAGGGCACCTTGAAGAAATGACAGATTCTAGAATTGGGGAGGGAATTATACAACATGAGCCTGGAATACATTGTAGTGGTAGATAGTAAGAAAGTACAAAAACAAACAAAAACACACCACCAACAAAAAATCCACAATGATGGGAATATTTGAAGGGGACATGGAAACCAATGGAAAGACCTCCAAATAGCCAAAGCTGGCACAATTTTCAAAAATTTATTTATAAAATAAATAATATGGTATTAAAGTATAACCCAAAGTCAAAAATAAATATCATGAGTCCATATTGGCATAAATACATGCTTGATTAAATAGATAAATTATAAACAAGGAGACTAGCAGTGCAGCAGAATTCCAGATAATTTATAAAAATTCTTTGCCCTTAAGGAGGTGGAGCACAACTCCTCACTCAAAAAGTGTAAGCTATTCATAGTGACTTCCTTCCAAAGAGTGGAGTGTGGGGGCCAGGAGAAAAGACTGATTGTTGAGAAACCTAATCGATTACCTCTGTGATCAAATTCAAGATCAACAGTGACAAGTCATAGTGTTACGAGGTGTCCTTGAATTGAAGGGATGGGAATGGTACTAAACCTCTGTGGTCTTCCTCTCAGGAACTCATAACACTGGTCTACTCAGAAGGAAGTATCAGATAAATTACCATTGAGAATAGTCTATTAAATAGACAAATTGTACAAAATATCCAACTAGTGTTCCCCAAAATGTCCAAGTCATCAAAGGCAAGGGAAATTTGTGAAACCATCAAAGCTGAGAGGAGCCTGAGGAGATATAATGATGAAGTATAATGTAGTATTCTGGAATAGAAAAAGTTAAAAACTGAGGAAGTCTGGATACAGTATAGACTTCAGTTCATAATAATGTGTTCACTGTGGTTCATTAATAATGGTTCATTAGTTGTGACAAATATATCATGCTAATATAAGATATTAATAATGGGTAAAATTGGGTGTGAGGTACAGGGAAACTCTAGATAACTTTTCCATAAATCTAAATCTATTCTAAAATTTATAACCAATTTATTTTTATTCCTTATATCATCTAACCAACAGTGAATAGATGTAGCTTTCCCATTCTTAACTTAAAAAACCAAGTTTTTTCTTTCAGTAGAAAAAAAAACTTTTCTACTGAAAAGTTTGTAAAAACATTATTTCAATTCCTTACTTCAAAGAAGTCAAGTCTTCTTATCAAACAGAAGTCAGAGGAAAAAATTTATTTTCAATAATGAAAGAAATCTTAACATTTCACAAGTGGATCTCAAATGTTTAATTTGAAAATAGCTCTGTTTGTGCCTTTGCTATCAATCCTTAGGCCAAGTTCTCCCCTGTCCCCCTTGTATGAAAATAAAGACAGATCTCCTGGTTCTTCTGACCATTCTCAGATAATTAGAAGTATCTGATATCTTTAACAAAACTTTTTAAAAAATCTCTTGAATTTCTTCAGCTCAGTATACTGAAAACATTCATCTTCTCCATAGTTGAATTTTCTCCCTTCTGGCTAACTTAAGCCAGCTGCAGGGCTGTACCTACAATGATGAAGAGTAGACATTTCTTCTTCCTCCCAGTTCTGCCTTGGTTTATCCTCTATTCTCTTCTCACTCTCCATGGCTTCTCCCCTAAGGGTTGGAGCAAAGGAAAAGAAAGGAAGTGGCCAAGAAAGTTATTACTAGACTAGTATTGCCTGGTGCAGGTACTCTCTACACTTAGTAAGTATCTAAAACTAACTCAGTCTCAGAGGGAACTTTCAGGGATCCATTTGGGGTTACAACATTTCTGAAGACCTTCATCTATCACCACTTTGATTGACTGTGTTGCTAGGTTGGTTGCTAATCTCCTTCCTTGGTGCCATGCATCCTTTGGTATCCTTTCAACTCCTTCCTGCTAAAATATCCTTGCCCCTATAGACAGCTGTCTTGAACTTGATAAAAAGTCACCATCTCTTAATTATGGTCCATCTTTGGCTCACAGAGTCACTCAGGCATCTCCAACTCCAGTAAGCTCTGGTAGTATACGTTGCATGAATGCAATTGTCTCCTTCATTTGTCCTGCTCATAAGCCACTTCCTAAAGTCTCACCCTGGTTTGATTTCTGAAGGTATGAGTAAGACAGCAGCCCCTGGATTGCTCAGAGTCAGGGGCCTGTTGAACAGCCTTTCCCTAGCCTCAAGGAGGCACAGGTACTGCTTTCTTCTACAGATAGGAGGTGTGAGGCTAAAACTCAGAATCACAGCACAGTAACAATTCTTTCCACAAATACTCTCCTATCCCTAAAGTCTTTTTTTGAATAGTCTAAAGGTTTTTAAAGGCTGATAGTGCATAGTTAGCCAACGATTGAAAAACCCTGGGTTCTGACCACCACCTCCTTCATAAGCCCTCTAAATGGCTATATGTATTTCATTTGGTGGTGGTCTGCCATATGCCATGGCCAACACTAAGATTTTATTGTATCCTTTTATAGAACGAGATGAACATAACCATCAAGCTCAAGCACCAAGCACACCTGTCAAAAACTGTGAAATTTGGACAATAAGAAGAGATGTTCAGAACTTGCACTATAAAAGGGAACAGAACTTCCTAAATATGAGCCTGGTCAATTGTCCTTTTATCAAAAGAAGCTTTAAGGATACGGATCATTGAAGAAAGAAATAGAGAGTACCTATGGAGAGGCCCAGATTCACATAAAAGAACAGCAAATGTGGAGATACTGAAAGAGGAATCATACACTCAAACTATTCCAACTTTCCACAGCCCAACCTCAATCTAAAGTCTTTTGTGTTTTGAAAACAATGACATAGAGGAAGCAAATGCAAATGTTAATAATAATCATAATATCCATAATTAGCACTCACAGAGTTTTTATTATGTGCCAGACATTTTTCTAAGTAAATGTCCATGGACTAACTCTTTCCATCCTCACCACAACCTTACAAGGTAAGCTTTGTCATTATCTGCCTCCTATTTGACAACTGAGAAAATCAAGTCACAGAGATGACCAGTTGCATAAAGTGTTACAGTAAATGAATGTTGGAGATAAGATCTTAAATCAGAAAGTCAGCTATAAAAAGTACTCTTAATCATGTTATGGCTCTTTGAAATTAGACTTGATGAACTTGCTTCATTTGCTTTTTTTAAAAAAATACTTTTTTAGTTATTGATGGACCTTTATTTTATTTATTTGTATGCAGTGCTGAGAATCAAACCCAATGCCTCATGCATACTAGGCAAGCATTCTACCCCTGAGCCACATCCCCAGCTCTACTTTTTAATTCTTCAGTAATAGTCTATGTCCATAAAAATTTAAGTACATGAAGTCTCTAAGTTTCAGCCAATAGCTACAGAGTTTATGACACTATGATGAGTATTCTGAGGAGTACAAAGATGGGTCAGATATAGTCTCCTCAAGGAAATTATTGTTGAATTATTGAGGATCAGAAATGGTTAAGAAGGGACATATATATTGTATCTCCATTGCAGCACAAGATTTTATAAGTACCATAAAAAGAATCAACAGTGTTACAACAGGGTGAGATCAATGTCTTCTACCTATTATACCTACTGTTAGTTTACAGAAAGTAGGTGGATGTCTAAACAAATGACCAAACAAATGAGGGAGTGGAAGTTCAGAAAAGACACACTCTCAGTTTGAGATAATTAAGAAAGATTTCATGGAACTGAATAAAAAAGACTATTGGTTGATTAGCACCTTTCTACATGGTGCCTACCTTTAGATTATAAATGTTATATATATGCATAAAGACTAAATATAAAGACTATATGTAATCTTTATACACATGTGTATATGTATATGTATATTTAATCTTTGTACATATATAATCTTTATAATGTATATATATGTGTATATATGTGTATATATAATGTATATGTGTGTGTGTATATATATATAGACATACAAAAAAGAAGTATTAGATTTTCATTCACTTTAAGGATATTGAAAGGCAGATTACTTAATAGCTTACTTCAGTTTATGTAGGTTTTTGAGAAAGCAAAATCCAGATTCAAAGATTCACCCGGTATATACGTGATGCCAAATCTTTTTCTACTGTGCTTCACTTTGTGTTGGAGGAAGGTCATCTTAGAGGAAAAGGACATGGAAAGCAGAATACAGGAGGCACCAAAGGGCTGAGCAGTTTTGGAGGACCATTGGAGTTGAGAATGTACTGAGTGCAAGGTCAGGGAGGGAGATGAGATCAGGTGGATAGGTGGGGCCTAGGTGGAGGCGTGGTCTGCCAGCTGGGCTGAGGATCTGACATGACACAGTGGACTATGGGGAAACACTGATGGTGTAGGTGTGTCTAGAAGATGCCAACAGAATAGAGTGGAGAATAGACTGGAGAGAGGAGAAATAAGAGACAGAGAGAAGGCTGCTTCAACAGTAGCCTAGTTATCATCATGAACACTAGTAATAACAATAATTTAAAGAGTAGTATCTCAGTAATAGTTGAACCATGCAAATACTAAAAGGCAAGTGATAAACCATTATTATATGTAGTATTTGACAACACACATAGTGCTAAATCAGAAGATGCAGAAAAATACTTGTCAGGTTTCTAAGCTAGGTCTCTGGCTTGTACATACATATCTTTGAGAATTACACCCCTACTTTGGTGTAGGATGGGAGGACAGTGATTATAGCTTTCTATAGTAATTATTTAGGAATAGAAATATGGTATCAGCAATTAGTTCCTATTCTTTCTTGTGTACAAGTCAGCACTTAAGGTTCAGCAGTTTAACGGAGTGAAGGAAAAGATAGCAATACTGAAGATAGGTGTAAGGAAGAGCCTCCTTACACTTGATTATATGCAGCATAGTTTATCAACATGTTTGTTTTCCTCTACCCAGAGGATCTGGGGTCCTTGAGGACAGAGCCTGAACCATGCATTTCTTTTACATCCTCCATAGAGCACAGCAAGGGCTTAATAAATGCTTCTTTAAAAGAGAAAGTAAACCACACAGACATAAAAACAGTTCATAGTGGAAATGACAGTATGATATTTTATAGTATGAATAACATTTACAGAAAAGGGTTCACATTCTTTTCTTGCCAGAGAAATGTCCAGACTGTCACTCACATATGATTAGGGTAGTCAGGGGTAAAAATAATGACTTGGACCTGTGGGAGAAATGCAAACCCTCTACGGCCATTTCCCAAATGTCTGTGCCTGGGCAATAGGTGAGTTAAGAGCAGAAGAGTGGAGAAAATAGGAGAAGAGAGTAAACTTTTTCTTCTTCACAGGTGCCCAAGTTCATTTAGGCAGAGAGAAGCAGGCATCATTCTAAACTATATTTTGTAATGACACACTATTTAACTGTATCTTTTATCAGTGTTCAGAACTTTTGCATACACAGGTAAAAATATTATGATCCAGTTTCTTCTCTGTAGAGACTCATCATAGAGATTTGGAATTTTTCCAATGCCTTATGAATTGTTAGACTCCTTCTCAAATATGCCCACATATCATCTGTCTTCCAGATGAACATTATTTTTTATAAAATTATATTGCTAATAAAGGGCTTCTCATACAGATTTACAGAAACATTTTATAAAAGTGACTGATGTCTCTGAGTATTCATTCAATTCACTGATTATTCATGAGTGCCCATTTTCCATTAAGCCCTGTGTCAGGTATTGAGACAGAAAAGTATTTAACATTCAGTCCCTACCTTTAAGCAATTGACAGTTCAGTGGGGGAGATTGGCATACACCAGATAATTATTAAATAATGTGGCAAGTGCAGAAATTGTGATTTTCAGAGGTAATCATAAGCATGACCTGGAGAAAAGTCTAATCTGATCTGAGTGAACTGAGGATGAAGGAATGCTGGGGAACGTTCCTAGAACTTGCGATATTTGGACAGATGCTGTAGTTGAAATCTGAAATTTCCCCCAAAGGCCCATTTGTTAGGGGCTTGGTTCCCCAAGTGGTGCTATAGGGAAATTGTAGAAACTTTAAGAAGTGAGGCCTAGTGGGAGATCTTTGGGTCATTGGGGCAGGTACTTGAAGGGGACTGTGGGACTCCAGACCCCCTCCTCTTCTCTTTTTTTGTTCTTGTCCATGAGGTGAGTAGTTTTTCTTCTCCACCACTCCCACCATGACATGCTACCTCAACACAGGATTAAAACAATAGGAACAATTTATCATAGACAGAATCTTCAAAACTGTGAACAAAAATAAACTTTATCTCTTTATGAATTGATTATATCAAGTATTTTGTTATATTGAAAGAAAACTGACTAACAGATCTTCAAAATGGGGGAGTACTGATCAAAAAGGTAAATAAAAAGAAAGAATAATAGTGAATCACATTTCAGGCAGAAAGAAGATCATAAGCAAAAAATAACATAGAGGTAATAAAAAGCATTGCTTTTTTGCTGAAGTTAAGTATTTCAAGGTTTCTAGAATCATAATTATTAATAATTATGATTATTGCCCCTATAGAAGGAGCAGGAATGAGAATCAAGATAAACTATACCTAGAAGATCTTATGAGATAGGCTAAGGAGCTTGGACTTTATATAAGCTACTAGGAGAGAAAGGGGAGTCAGTGAAGACCTTCACACAGGTTAGTGGTATGATCAGATTTGTGTTTTAAATAAGTCCCTTGGATAGTTATCAGTGTGTGGGAAGTTTTAAGGGGACATGAATGAAGGTAATGAAGTAGTGATTGAGGTTAATTATGGATAATCATGATGAGGGCAGCAAGGAAAGGGCTGGCAAGAAGCTGTTAGAAACACATTTTTTTAAAAAAGTAAATTGCTGATTAACTTAATACTGGGGTGAAGAAGAGGGAATAATCAAGACTTGAAGGTGATTGCTAAAGCCAGAACCATAAAAGGAAACAGTGAGGAGAGGAAGCTGTAAATTTCAATATTTAATATGTTTGAAGTGCCTCTGAGATATCTGAATGCAAATAAATATCCAGCAGAAAGCTGGATACATATACGTGAAGTATGAGGTCAGTTCTGAACTGGAGGTGTAATTTACGAGCCAGGTAACTACTTCTGTTTGCAGCTTAGTTGAAATATCCCACTTGCAAATGTTGTGCAGACTCAGTGTCCTTAGTGGGAAGATGGCATATGACTGGCTTATGATGACATTCATATTTAGTTCTCTTGGGGTTTTAGAAGACTGTGGTATTTTCAAATAACAAATTCTGAAAGAAACATCCATTGACAAAGAAAGCAGTAACTTTTTCAGGTACTCATGGGGAAAAGAGAGCCTGGGTATAAAATTACCATAGAACCATCTTTATTTCTCTAAAACTTAATCTTATATGGGGTCAATAATGCCTTTATTGACTACTCATGTGAATGTTAATAGAAAACCAAGTGAGGTAATGTAACTTGAAAAAGTAAAATGTCTCTTACTATTATTTATACACTTAAAAATTACCAAGAATTTTTATGTTATGTTTTGTCCTGAGTCTATAGCTAATATTAGATTATACTAAATTCAATATTATATTAAAGAAACTGAAATTTAGAAAAGAATTAAATCTGCAGCAGCTCCCTTCAGATGTACAAAGGCCAAGCTTCTCCTAGGTGAGGAGTGTGTCCATGGAGAATCTCCCTTTAGTCACCAGTGACACTGGATCTCAAACTCCAAATAGCATCTTGTTTCCATAACATCAAAGCATTGAACTAATTTAATTACTTGGGGGAAATGCCAGGAGCCAAAATGATCTGAAAATGAATAATTAGGTAAGTTTACAGACTTAGAATATGAATAGTCATTATCACCAAGAATATGAAGAATGCAATCCTATGAAAAAAAAATGCCCTTTGTCATTAGAAATCTGGTAACATTACATTCTGTTAAAGTCACAGGAAATGAAGTTAATATCCTTTGATTCCACTCGGTCTTGCCCTGCACATCATCATTCCTCTTGTCACTCATGAAGTGTCCTCACTAATCTAGATCCCATTGAGTCTCTAGAGTTCACAGTTGATTATTTAATTGATGCACTTATTTAACACAACTGGTCATCTGTGTGCCCTCAACATGTTCTGTTTTGTGTTGGCTTCCATTTTAAACTGTCCTGAAAGGGTGTCCTACAGAAAGTTCTCTGTGGAGTGAGGATAGGGAGGACATTCATCAGTTCAAATGGAAATGGGAAGGAATGTTGTAATGGCTAATTTTAGCTATCAATTTGATGGAGTTAAGGGATGGATGCCCAGATGGTTGGAAACTTTATTCCTGAGTGGGGTGAGGTGTGAATGTGTTTCCAGATGAGATTAGAATTTTAATCAGTGGACTGAGTAAAGAAGATCTGCCCTCATCAATGTGGGCAGGTATCATTCAATTAACTGGACTAGGATATAACAAACAGATGGAAGAATAGCAAATTTGCTCTCTTTTTATGCTAGGACTTCCATCTTCTACTGCTCTTGGACATGAAAGATTCTGGTTCTTAAGACTTTGAACTACAGGACTTACACCAGCAGGGCCACCAACCTGCTCCAGTTCTTAGGCCTTTGGCCTTAGGCTGAGTATCATATCATTGGCTTTCCCAATTCTTCAGACTCAGACTGAATTTTACCACTAGCTTTCCTGGTTCTGTAAATGCAAATGACATATCACAGGACTTCTTATCCTCCATAGTCACATGAGTCAATTCCTATGATAAATCTCTTATCTATCTATCTATCTATCTATCTATCTATCTATCTATCTACCTACCTACCTATCTATATCCTATTTATTCCCTTTCTTTGGAGAACACTAATTCAATGTATTCTGCATTTCTGTTTTAAAGATTCAAAATGAACATTAGCAGACAGAAGGCTCTATAGAAATGTAAACTGCTTAACCTTTTAAATCCAATATTATGTTAATTTGATCACAGACACTTTCTCCTAGGGGAAAAAAACTATTAATAGCCTCAGAAACCAGTGTCCAGTGGGTCTACTGTGGGAAATAGCCCCAGAGGATAGAAGAAGTTGGACACCTCATTCTACATATTAGTAAATGGGAACTTGATGAATATTTTAATACAATTCTGTTTTAGCTTCTATATTCAGAAAATAGAGAAATGATGGGAAATTTGTGTTTCAGTCCTGAATGTGTGACTTTAAGCATGTTATTTTACTTCTCTTTTCCTCCTCCTGGCTAAGACTCATTGTTGTGACTACAATGAGTCAATACATATTGGAATACTCCAGGGAACAGCAGATATGATTTATCAAGTGATTATTACCATGTGTCAGCTTTGTACCAAACACTTTAAAATAACACCTTTTAAATTCTCATTAAGGCCCCTAAGACAGGTATCAATATTAATGTAAATTCACATATTTAAAAGCAGAGACTTAGAGAAACCCAGAGTCTACCAGATACAAACCAACTACAAAATGCATTGAGAGTTTAAATCCAGTCTATTTTGCTCCAGAACACAAACTCTTAACTACTAGTGATATTCAGGTTTAGTGGCTCAGGGGAAAAACAACAGCATTATTTAGATATCCCACATATTTTAGCTTAAACTCACCCCATGAAATAGCTTATCATCCAAAAAGCTATTCTACCCCCATTATGGGGGTAGATTTTGTCTTCCCAGCCCAACCATGTCTACCCTCCACCCTGTGACCAGAGGGATCAGTGCTAGAACAGGTGCAGTGGGTGGCGATGGAATTAGCAACAGCAGCAATGCTGCAGCTGTAAGTTGCTGCTAATATGACAACATGACATGAGCAGCATTATCAATACTGATCCTGAAGTTTGTGAGAAAAACACATTGTTCAGAAAGGCCTAATAACATATAAACAGTTCATTATAAAGCTGAAAGTATTTTTCATTTTCCCATGATCACTGGGCAACAAGGACCTGAAAGAATTGTTTAGGCTCTTATTTCTCTATGCCATACCAAAGCTATGGTTATAAGGGTGAAGGCCAAATGCAGATTTGTTATAGCAGTAACAAATGGAGCTGGGAAGGATGAGAGTACTATTTTTCCACCAATCCAAACAGTATTTGCAGAATACTACAAATTCAGATTGTAGGGATACTATAGAAGAAGAACCAAGTCATGGGGTTTAAAAACTTTGGTAAACAGGATTATTGTTTTACCAATAGAATTATTATATCTGATTGAGCCCTGTTTATGCTCATTTGAACTTCTTGTGATCTTGTGAGAAGAGTGTATATTCTATGTGACTCTGACTTTGAGCTTGATATTATGACATACTTAGGTCAGTGGAATTTGGGCAGATGTAACTGTCACATCCAAACAGAATTTTTAAAAGAGATTTCCTTGCTTGGCTTTGCCCCCTTAACCTCCCCACCCCACCATCTGGCATTCCTGCCTTTTGCCATGAGAACCATATATCCCAGCAAAGAATGTTTTTTCAACTTGAATACTGAAATGGAGAGAAGCCTAGTTGAGCTTAGTTGTGCTTGTAAGAATCAAGAGTAGCTACAGTCTACACACACCCATGCTGTGATGCAGGCAGAAGAAGAATGTTTATTGTTGCAAGCCCCTGGAATATTGGGGGTTTTTGTTGCTGCAGCAAAACTGATAAATATAATATTTTAATATATAAACAAACAAACATAAACAAATAAGATATCAGAGAGTAAAAGTTTCAGTCCAAAAAATTAAGCATGATAAGATGAAAAGAATGAAAGTTTGAAAGTGGAGTTTGTTATTTTATTAAGGTAGTAGACAGCTTCTCTGCCAGAGACCTAAAGGACGAGAGGCTGAGAAACATGCAGATAATTGTAAGAAAAAAAATTCCAAGAATAATTTTTTTAAATAAGGGCAAAAGGTCATTGGGGATTATCCAGTTGTGGATTATCTACAGTAAATATAGATGTGAAATCATGTGAGAATCCAGAGCTGGAAGGAATTATGGAATTGTAGGATTTTAGTTCTGGAAAGAACTTGAAGGCTATCATCTAATGTATTCATTTTTGTAGTAAAAGAAATTGAAGCAAAGAGAAATTAAAAGATTTGTTTAAAATCACAGAACAGGACAGAGCTTATTTTAAAACTCATATTTCCTGACCCAGTCATAGCTATTTTTAAGGTAAATCCACTTTGAAATGATTTTGAACAGTTCCAAAATATTTGATTAGCTGGAGCCTATCTCTGCCATCAAAATATATTTCTAGGGAATCAATATGTAAACTTAAATCATAAATGCACTAGAAAAATGTTAATTTAAAAAATAATCTTGCAGTGGAAAGGCCTTTTAGGAAATGATAAAAAATCACAAATCAGAAAGAAGACTAATAAATTTGATGATATACAAATCTTAAATTTATGTATCAAAAGAAAGTTCAAAAGAAGCAGCAAACAAGATATAGGAAAAAACATTTGCAATTCATATAACAGAAAAAAAGGATAATTTCATTAATTGTGAAAAATCCTTTAAATTAAGATAAAAATAAGTAACTCAGCATAGAGTCCTTGCAGATGAGAGCATGGGTACCCAGATGACTTCACACACTGTTGGTGGGAAGAACAAGTAGCAGAATTGTTTTGGATAAACTTTTGGAAATCCTCATAAAAATATAAAATACATGTTCTTGTGACCCACCAACTCCACATATAAGAATATGAGCTTGCATATTCATTCTTTCAGCAAATATTTATTGAGTACTGACTATGTGGCAGGTTCTATGAGCAGAGAAGTGTACAATTCCCTTATACATTTATAAGGGAATTGTTAGGACTTGTCTGATAATGCTATAGGATATAACAGGTGTGAAAATTAGGAAGCCTAACTTTAGCTATGGTTTATAACTAAATTAATGACACAACTTTGTACCAAAACATTTCTTTCAGTTAAGAAGATTTGAACAGATTATAAATCCAAGGTCCCATTTGTCTCCAGAATCTTTATGACTTTAAGATCTTAGTTCTCCAAGGTTTCAAGTGGAATCCATATTGAGTAAAAAGAAAAACAGATGTTCTAAGTCTTACTTCAGCCTCAAAGTGCTCAGAATCACTGGGACTACCACCACTTAAAAATGGACCACTTTGCCAGGTGAGGTGGTGCACGCCTGTAATCTCAGCACTTTGGGAGGCTGATACAGCCAGCCTTAGCAATGGTAAGGCACTAAGCAACTCAGTGAGACCCTGTATCTAAATAAAACACAAAATAGGGCTGGGGATGTGGCTCAGTGGTCAAGTACCCCTGAGTTCAACCTCTGGTACCAAAAAAAAAAGGACCAATTTTTCCATCCATTTTAAAAAACAGAATATTCGATTTTCTGCTAAGGTCTATTTCACCTAACTTGAAATTGCCAAAAAAAAAAAAAAAAAGAGCCAGTGCCCCTCTGCAGGGATTTTTATTTCAGTGGAAACCTTTCAGAAGTGCTATTCTAATCACATTCCTAGCTAATGGCATAGTTTTATTTTATTTTTTTTTTT
>PVHX01032917.1:0-13496 GCA_004024805.1 Geosciurus inauris
GGCTTATACCCTAAAAATTTAAAAACAGCACACTACAATACAGCAGTCACCTCAATGTTTATAGCAGCACAATTCACAATTGCAAAACTATGGAAGCAACCCAGATGCCCTTCAATAGATGAATGGATAAACAAACTGTGGTACATATACACAATGGAATATTATTCAGCAATAAGAGAGAATAAAATTATGGCATTTGAAGGCCAATGGATGGAATTGGAGAACATTATGCTTAGTGAAGTAAGCCAATCCCAAAAAACCAAATGCCAAATGTTCTCTCTAACTAGTGGATAAGGATACATAAGGGGGGTGGGAACGGGAAACATAGGAGAATACAGGAACTCTAGACGTGGCAGGGGGAGGTGGGAGGAAGGAAAGGGGAATGGGTATAGTAATGATGGTTGTTTGAGATGGTCATTACTACCCCTGGTACATGTATGAAGACTCTAATGGTGTGACTTTATCTGGTTTGCAACCAGAGAAATGGAAAAACTGAGCTCTGGTTATGTACTATGACTTGAAATGCATTTAAATAAAATAACTAAATTTAAAAAAAAAGAATTTAAATAAAAACTGCCTCATTCCTACCAAAACTAGTCTTCTCTAGCACCAGATAGTGCTTTCAACCAAGATTTTTTTTAAAAGCATTGGCATAGTGTACAGAAGGCCCAAATTTAAGTCCTGGCTCTACTAAATGCATAATAATGAACTAGCAATTCTGTAGGCCAAGGCCTAAGGTTCTTCATCTAAAAACCAGGAATGCTGGTGGTCACTTATATTTAACCCTTCTTAGCATCAGGACTACTGTTATCATTTGGATCTGGAATGTCCCCCATAGTCTCATGGGTTCAGAGGTAGGGCTTTTGGGAAGTGATTGAATCAATAAAGCTTTGCTCTCGTCAGGTCAGCGGATTAATTCATTTGCTGAATGGACTACTAGGAGGTGGGACTTAATTGGAGGAAGCAGGTCACTTGTGGGTGTCCCCCTCCTACCCTACCCCTGCTTCCCAGCTAACATGAATTGAGCAGCTTTCTTCCACCAGGCCCTTCCACCATGTTTCTGCCTCAGAGTCAGCCAACCATGAAATGAAACCTCCAAAACCATCTTTCCTCCCTAAGTTGTTTTTGCCAGGTATTTTGTTCACAGAGACAAAAGGCTAACTAACACAAGGACCTATGCTATGGACCCTGAAAAAAGACTGTTTCTAATTTCTTTTTTTTACAGCAAAGAAAGCTCTAGTCACAGATATAAATGGAGGGAAAACTTAAGCCCACTTTTTACTTTTCCTGTCGAATCCCACACCAGTAGACATATTCTTTTACACAATACTCTGAAAACACTATAGAAAAAAAAATGGTAGTCATTATTAAGCAGTTTTATCATATATGAAAAAGATCTAAAGTTTTCATTAATAAATTCAATACAAATCAGTAGAGTGATGTGACTTCTGAAGGGACCTGTATCTAATCAAACTAGGTTAACAGATGAACAGGGTTCAGAACTGAGGTGACAGTCCAGCTCAATTCTGTAAGGATCTGGGAGTATGGGTCCAACTCTAGGGTCTAAGAAACACATTCACAAAATTTTTTACGGGCAGAAAACCAAGATATCTGAGAAGGAGGGTGAGGCTGAGAAAATGTATTCTTCAAAGAACTAGGGCTACTCAACCTGGAAAAGAGAAGACTCAAAGGAGAGTCCATTTGTACTTTGGGACCAAGTGGCAGCTACAGAAGAAAGAGGTTGCCTCAAGAAACCAGCAAGCTCCTTATCTCTGGAGATGATGCATCAGAAGCTAGGAGATTCCCATGGGGTTGGAATGAGAAGTAGAGAATATGTTAGAGTTCAAAAAGCATTCTAACTCTGACTCTGGAGAATCTTCCCCACTTTCCAGCATAGTGACCATATAGTCAGTCTTATTCAGTGACTATATATAGAATCATTTCAATAATTTGCTTTTTACTAAGTATTTTACGTTCATGTCTCTTTAAGTTCAATTTGCCATCTTCTCTCTTCTCTGAACCTTCTAACAACTAGGAATGACAATCAGGCTGCCTATTACCTTCTGAGGACTTCCATGCTTTCCACAGGTCCTCCACGCTGATGAGCTTGTCCTCACCATGGAAGGTGCTGTGCTTCACCGTTGGGTCATGGTAATTGAGGTCTTCCCTCAGGAACTGCAAGAGGAAAGCACACAAGTCACAAGAGATACCTGGGAACCAGTCCACCAAGGTCTCCACACAGGTCATTTGTCTCCAGAGCTATCCATAGCACATTCCATTTACCCAGTGCATGTGTGTTATATCACTTGTGTATCTTTCCTTGTGCATATGTCTTAGTTGCCATTGAGACTACATTTTCTTGTCCTGTGTTTCACTTGAAAAAATAAATATGAATTAGAAGTTCTTTCCTCATAAAGATAAATGGCAGTTAACTGGAATTTAATAAGCTAGAAGAGGAAAGAAAAATAGAATAATTTTTTTTTTTTAGTACTGGGGATTGAACTCAGGGGCACTCGACCACTGAGCCACATCCCCAGCCCTATTTTGTGTTTTATGTAGAGACAGGGTCTCACTGAGTTGCTTAGCGCCTCATTGTTGCTGAGGCTGGCTTTGAACTCACGATTCTCCTGTCTCAGCCTCCCAAAGTGCTGGGATTACAGGCGTGCACCACCATGCCTGGCTAGAAAGAATAATTAACAACTTTTTTTTTAAAATATTTATTTTTTAGTTGTAGGCAGACAGAATATCTTTATTTTATTTTTACATGGTGCTGAGGATCGAACCCAGTGCCTCACGCATGCTAGGCGAGCACGCTGCCACTGCGCCACAACCCCAGCCCAATTAACAACTTTTGAGTATTTCTTCATATGCTAAGAAATATTTTAAGAACTTTCACAATATTTTCTCATCTAATCTTCACAACCAATGAATTATCACACCTATTCTAGAAATGAGAATAGTAACACTCTCAAAGATAATGCAATTTGTCCCAAATGATATTAGTTCTAGAAAGTTAAATTACTTGCTGTGATGATTTTAAAACATCCACAAATTCCCAAATTCCTTGACAATCCTCCTATCAAAGGTAGATTCCACTTCCATTGAATATAGGCTAACATTATTGATTCATTGTTATGGTGTGGATAAGCATCCCTCAAAGATCCATGTGTTAAAGGCTTAGTTTCTAGGATGTCACTACTGGGATGTGATGTAATGTTTGAAAGGTTCTTAGGTCATTTGGGGCATGACACCAAAGGGGACTGTAGGCCTCCAGTCTCCTCTCTCTTTAATTCCTGAATTAGTGATATGTCATTTACTCCACTACTGAGTCAGAGACCCAAAGAAATTAGGATACTCAATTTCAGACTGGAATCAATTTCGGACTGGAATCTGTGAGCAAAAATAAATCTTTTCTCTTTATAAGTTTGTATACACACACACACACACACACACACACATTTTAGTCTGTTTTTTTCACTGCTATAGTCAAAATATCTGAAAAAAAAATAATTATAGGAGGAAAAGTTTATTTTGGTGCTCAGTTTCAGAGGTCTCAATTCATAGATGACCAACTCCACTGCTCTGGGCTTGAGCTGGAGCAAAATATCATGGCAAAAGGGTGTGGTGTAGGAAAGCAGCTTAGGACATAGCACCAGGAAGCCAAGAGAGACTGCTCCACTCAGTAGGGACAAAATATATAATTCAAAGGCACACCCCCAGTGACCCATCTCCTCCAGCCATACCCTATATGCCTACAGTTACTACCTAGTTAATTCCTATCAGAGGATTAATACACTGATTAGGCTAAGACTCTCCTAACCCAATCATTTTACATCTAAACTTTCTTGCACTATCTTGCACCTAAGATTTTGGGGGACACCTCATGTTTAAACCATAAAAATACATTGTACATACATGTGTATATATACATATACATTACATATATATATATATATATATATATATTTTTTTTTTTTTTTTTTAAAGACGGGATCTTGTTATGTCACCTAGGCTAGACTTGAATTCCTGGGCTCAGGAAATCCTCCTGCCTCAGTCTCCCAAGTAACTAAGACTTCAACACGTATTTATGAAAATTTCCATGTACCAAGTATAGGTCCAGGTACTAGAGATGCATGAAATAGTAACCAAAGCAGACAAAAGTCTTTATCCTCACTGAGCTATCAACAGGCTTTAGGGAAACATTAAAATCTCCAAAGAAGGGGATTTTCCACAATCACCAGGTAACTCTAGGAAATCCTCTGATAGAAGATATCAGCTGTTTATAGGAAACCCACAAGAAGTAAGATTTTTTTATAGGCAAGCCTGATCATGAGATATGTAGATAGCAGAGAAGCTCACAGAAAGTGTAAAAAGTAGATCTACACTAGCTGGGTACAGTGGTGCGTGCCTGTAATCCCAGGGACTGGATAGGCTGAGGTGGGAGGATCAGAAATTCAAGATCAGTCTTGGCAATTCAGTGAGACCTCCATCTCAAAATAAAAAATAAAAAGGGCTAGGAAAATAGCTCATTGGTAAAGTGTCCCTGGGTTCAATCTCCAGCACTGGGAGAAAAAAAAAAGTAACTACACAGGAACTCACATACAAGCCTTGGTGGTGCCATAACACTTGCAAAGAAGGAACAGGATCAGAAAACAAGACCAGCAAGAAGATGGTGCCAAATGATGGACATGGCAGATAGACACTCTGTGTGAAGGAAGGGTCTGATTCTTTTTGGAACCCTTTTAGAGAACAAAGAAGTGAGGTTGCAACAATCAGGCCTTAAGATTCAGAGAGGCAATATACTACAAAGAGATCAGAACCTATAAAACAGGCCACTTACATTCTATGTTGCTTTTGGGCAAGCTTCTCAGCCTCTCAAACTGAGAGCTAATCATCCTTCATATTTGAGTAGGATGAGACATGTTTCCAGAAGTCATAAACTGCCTTTACAAGGATCTTTTTTATTGGCTCCAGAGTATATTATAAAGTTGAACCTAAGCCTTGCTTTTCAGACTGTCTTCTAAAACAACAACAAAGAGGATCTAACAATACCAAACTCCAGTGACTTTTAGAATTTTCTATAGGAAAGGCTTAAGGGTTACGATTAGATTAGAAGGGGAGGGCAGCAGCTAAGGGACTGACATCATGAGGTTATGTCTTCAAAGCAAATACACCTTTTTTTTTGGTAATGGGGATTAAACCCAGGAGCACCCTACTCCTTTTATTTTTTATTTTGAGATAGGGACTCACTAAATTGCTGAGGGCCTAAGTTGCTTAGGCTGGCCTAGCACTTGTTTCTCTTGCCTTAGCCTCCCATGTCATCGGGATTACAGGCATGTGCCATCACACCTGGTAAGGGAAAAGGATTCTTGATCAAAGATGATCTTTTCTATGTTTGCACAACTAATATGCATACCTTTACCAGTCCTGATATATGTCTATCTTCCCTGTCAAACCATATCCCACTGATAGAAGCTCCCAGTTACCCAGTCATAAGCATAACATACTAAAATATTATATTGAGCTACTACTCTGATGTCCAATATATTTGAGGTACTCATTACCACATCTTACTTTAAACACTGTCCCATATCCAGTTAATAGCTAAAGTCTGATTTAAAACAAAGTTAAAAAGCAACAAAAAGCCAAAACAAAACAGGCCACCTTTGGCTCCCACAAAAAGGATTTACTGTTTCAGACTCAGAACAAGCAGCTCCCCACTCAAGAAGATCCAAGGAGGCTCTCTAAAAGATTTGCCTTAATTTGCCTTACCATGAGGAATGGAGCACTAGCTAGAACTGCAGCTCAATATCTCACCTAAGTGCCAAGGCACCAGCTGTCAGTAGGTATATTTAGCTCATGAGCTCAGAAAAGTGATCTCCTAGGAGCTGGCACAAAAGCATACAACCCCAACCCAAATGTTAAGCACTAGTGAAGTAGTGTGGATAGGAGCAGAGAAGAGAGGAGACATCTTTCTAGAATTCCCACAATGCAGGCCCAGAGTTCACTAGTAGGCCAGAAGAAGAGCCACACATCTTTGGATATAGGGATCTGGGCGGCTCTCCTGGGGTCTTCTTAAAATCAATTAATCCTCCCTCCCCATCCAACTTTGTTCCTCACTACTTACCTACCTTCCATGTGTATCCCATTGTTCTATAATTACTTAGTCTCTCTAAGCAACTCAAAACTTCCAAACCAAACCACATGGCCTCCACTCCTACTTCCCCTGAAAGCCAACTGCCTAGTATTAAGAAGCCATAAGTCACATGCTCTGTACTACTCAACTCCTGTTCGCTTCTGGAACATCCAACAAGGACCCAAATTTTAGCTATGTAGCTCTGAATGTCTTTAACACACAGTGCTGGGACATGGATGTTTCAGGGATGAAATACCTGTCCACAATGACATCAGAAGCCCCTGCTAGAAGATAAGGAAAAGAAAGTCATTTCTCACTCATTTTTGTACATCTAAGCCTCAGTTCTACCATATTAAACACTAGCATAATATTTATGAAGTACAAACCTAATTAGACCAATTTACCTACTTTAAGTCTCACAACTCCCCATTATTTGCAGGACAAAACCCTAGCTTCTTAATCTGGCATTCAAGGTCTTACAATGTGGCCCATAGATTTACTTCCCGGTCTTGGCCATTTTCCTTTCCTATAAGACCTTACACTCCAGACCAGTGGCCAGAAAACTATGGCTATGGGACAAATCCACTTGCTTTTGTAAATAAAATTTTATTGGCACATAGCCAGGTTCACTCACTGATATATTGTCTATGGCTGTTTCATGCCACAAAGACAGAATTGAGTAATTGTTACAGTGACTCTATGGCCAGCAAAACTTAAAATATTTACTACTTAGCTCTTTACAGAAAAAGCTACTAACCCCTGCTCTAGACATATCAAGCCACTTTAGGCTCCTCAAACAAACCATGCTCTTTTTATATCCCCAAATCTTTGCATAAGGGGCTCCATATAAAATGCTTTCTCTTACTTTTTGTTTGTTAAGGATAAAATCCACCCTCTCTGTAAAAACTTTTCCAGACTTCTCCCAGGTGAGTTAATTGCCCCTTATTTCTCAGGGTTATACATCTATTGCAATGCTTATCTCATTGTTCTATAATTACTTAGTCTCCCTAAGCAACTCAAAATTAAATACTGTATTTTATTTATCATTTATCTCTTCATTCAGCATCTTATAAATTTTATGAAACACCTAAATGAATAATTAATTTAGCTCCATAGGCCCACCCCCAAGCATAAGACCTGGCATAGAACAGTGTGTCATAATTAATAACTGAATAAGTGTCTCCTACAACATGTGTGTTTCCTACAACATGTAGCAGAATGCTGAGCTTAAAATAGCTAGTCAAAGTAGCTATGTGCACCAAATGAAAGAAAGAAAAATATTCCCAAATTGTCAGCCAATCTAAAACAAAGGTATTCAGTTAGAGCCAGAGGTTATACTGGCTTGGAGTCAGTGTAGCATATAGTTTAGAGTTTGATTCTAAAGCTGAGGTGCCTGGGTTTGAATCTTGGTTCTATCACTTATTTACAATGTATCATGCACATCATTTGAAAAATGGACATAACAGTAGTACAAAATCTCATAATACCCTCAGATGGAGAGCATTATAAATGAGTTAATTCCATAAAATCTTAAAATAGTACCTGGCACAAAATAAGCTCTCTCTCACACATGCATATGTGTGCACAGTGGCACACGCCTGTAAATATATTTTAATGGGAATTATAAATATGCTAAGAATGTACAATTCTGGAACCCATTAATTACAGTAATACAGATCCCTCTCTAAAGGAGACCCATAGAAGAAGTAGAAGATGGCTATTTCCTAAGTGCTTGCTATCTAAAGTCAGCATGCCAGGACATCCACAAAAGAGATAAGCAAAACAAGGAAGGGCTGAGAATGTAGCTCAGTGGTAGAGTGTTTGCCTAGCATGCAAGAGGCCCAAGATTCAATTCCCAGTAGCACAAGAGGAAAAGGAAAAAAAAAAATTAAAACAGGCATTGTTGTCTACAACCTCAAAGATTCTTTCTGTTCTATACTGTGCTTCTTACTTTGAAAGTTTTAATTACACTTAAAATCAAAATTTCCCAGCCTTGCCACGCACAGTGGCACACGCCTGTAATCCCAGCACTCTGGGAAGCTGAGACAGGAGAATCTCGAGTTCAAAGCCAGCCTCAGCAACGGCGAGGCACTAAGCAACTCAATGAGACCCCTGTCTCTAAATAAAACACAAAATAGGGCTGGGGATGTGGCTCAGTGGTCGAGCACCCGTGAATTCAATCCCCAGTACCAAAAAAAAATTTCCCAGCCTTATGCAAGACCCTCTATGGGCTAGTCCCTACATGCCTTCCTTGGTGCATCCACTGCTACTTCCTCCTGAGACAGGAATTTTTATTTACAGAAATTCCCATAAACTTTTGGAATGCAGAACAAACAACTGCTGAGCAACTCAGTCTATGTCCTTATACCAGCATACTTGCCCGCAGCTTGCCCACCAGCTGAAAAGGCAACAAAACCTAAAGATACATGGCATCTGAGAGAATGACTCCTTTAGGGAATATATGCTTTTAGTGATCAAAATCTTTGCAGCTGGCCCAACCTGAGAGGCTGTAGCAGGAGGATCACAAGATTAAGGCCAGCTTCACCAATTTAGGGAGTCTCTGTCACAAAGAAAAAAAAATTAAGCCGGGCATGGTGGCGCATGCCTGTAATCCCTGCACTTTGGGAGACTGAGACAGGAGAATCGCGAGTTCAAAGCCAGCCTCAGCAACGGCGAGGGGCTAAGCAACTCAGTGAGACCCTGTCTCTACATAAAACACAAAATAGGGCTGGGGATGTGGCTCAGTGGTCGAGTGCCCCTGAGTTCAATCTCCAGTACCAAAAAAAATTAAAAGCTGGAGGTTCAGCTCAGTGTCCCTGGGCTCAATCCCCTAGAACCACAAACATAAATAAATAATTTGGGGGGAAAAAAGCACAATGGTGCTAGGCATAGTAGCATACACCTATAATCCCAGCAACTCAGGAGGGTGAGGCAGAAGGAGCACAAGTTTGAGGACAGCCTCAGCAACTTATCAAGGCCCTAAGCAACTTAGTAAGACACTGAATCAAAATTGAAAAAAAAGAGGGGGGTGGGTCTGAGGGTGTAGCTCAGTGGTAAAGTACCCCTGGGTTCAATCCCCAGTACCAAAAGGAAAAAGACTAGTGACTGAAAACTGACCCTAGTCTCATTATAATATTACAATGCACATAGGTGAAAGACCTCTACAATGAAACTACAGAACACTAAAAAAAGAAATTGAAGAAGACCTTAGAAGATGGAAAGATCTCTCATGTTCTTGGATAAGCAGAATTAATATCATCAAAATGGCCATACTACCAAAAATGCTATATGGATTTAATGCAAATCCTATTAAAGGGGCTGGGGCTGTAGCTCAGTGGTAGAGCGCTTGCCTCGCATGCGTGGGTCACTGGGTTCGATCCTCAGCACCACATATAAATAAATAAATAAAATAAAGATATTGTGTCCATCTACAACTAAAAAAAAAAATTTTTTTTAATCCTATTAAAATTCCATTGATGTTCTACATATAAATAGAAAAGGTAGTCATGAAATACATTTAGAAAAATAAGAGCCCCAGAATAGTCAAAGTAATCTTTAGTGAGAAAAGTTAAGCAGAAGACATTACAATGCCAGACCTTAAATTATGCTACAGAACTATAGTAACAAAAACTGCATAGTATTGGCACCCAAACAGACTTGAAGACCAATGGAATAGAATAGAAGACACAGAGACAAACCCACATAAATGGTTATCTCATACTATGTATACAAAGGCACCAAAAACATACATTAGAGAAGACAGCCTCTTCAACAAATGGTGCTAGGAAAACTAGAAATCCGTATGTAGCAGAATGAAATTTAATCCCTATTTCTTACCCTGTACAAAACTCAACTCAAAGTGGATCAAAGATCTAGGTATTACACCAGAAACTCTGCACCTACTAGAAGACTATGTAGGCCCAAACCTCCAACATGTTTCCTTGGAAACAACTTCCTCAACATGACTCTTAAGCAAGAAGTAAAATCAAAAATCAATAAATGGGATGATATCAAACTAAAAAGCTTCTTTGCAGCAAAGGAAACAAGAGTGTGAAGAGAGAGCCTACAGAATGGGAGAAAATCTTTGCTACTCACACCTCAGGTAAGGTGTTAATTTCCAGAATATACAAAGAACTCAAGAAGATTAACACCAAAAAAAACCCCCAACCCAATCAATGAATGGACAAAGGAACTGGAGAGACACTTCACAGAAGAAATACAATCAGTCAACAAATAAATAAAAAAATCACACTGAGATTTCATTCCAATCAGAATGGCAGTTATCAAGAATACAAACAACAATAAGTGTTAATGAGGATGTGGGGGAAAAGGCATACTCATACATTGCTGGTGGGACTGCAAATTGGTGCAACCACTCTGGAAAGCAGTATGGAGATTCCTCAGTAAATTTAGAATGGAACAATCACTTGACACAGTTATATCACTCCTCAGTATATATCCAAAGGATTTAAAATAAGCATACTACGGTGATGCAGCCACATCAATATTTATAGCAGCACAACTCACAACAGCTAAGCTCTGGAACCAACCGAGGTGCTCTTCAACAGATGAATGGATAAAGAAAATGTAGTATATACACACAGTGAAATATTACTCAACCATAAAGAAGAATGACTTTATAACTTTTGCCAGGAATGCTTCTGGAGACTATCATGCTAAATGAAATAAGCCAATCCCAAAAAACCAAAAGTCTAATGTTCTCTCTGATAAGTTGTGTGTTGCTTACACACAACAAGGGGGTGGGGAAGGGAAGAACAGAAGTTCAGAAGATCAGACAAAGGGGAATGAAGGGAAGAGAGTGGGGATAGGAACAAGAAAGAAGTGGAATGAACCTGATATAACTTTCCTATGTACATATGTGAATACACCACAGTGAATCTCAACATCATGTACTTCCACAAGACTGGGATCCTAATTAGAATAAGATATACTCCATGTTTGTATAAATGTGTCAAAATAGACTGTACTGTCATGTATAACTAAAAAGAACAAATAAAAAAAGATGCACATTAGATACTAATGAGACTTCTTTTTTACATTTTTTTTTAGTTGTAGATATACACAATGCCTTTGTTTTATTTTTTATTTATTTTTATGTGGTGCTGAGGATCGAACCCAGTACCTTACACATGTCAGGCAAGCACTCTACCACTGAGCCACAATTGCAGCCCCCTAGTGAGACTTATTATGTAGGAAGTAGTATGATTAGAATACGCAAAGGCAGCCAGGTGCACATGCCTGTAATCCTAGCGGCTCGGGAGGCTGAGGCAGGAGGATCACAAGTTCAAAGCCAGCCTTAGCAAAAGTGAGGTGCTAAGCAACTCAGTTAGACCCTGTCTCTAAATAAAATACAAAATAGGGCTGGGGATGTGGCTTAGTGGTTGAGTGTCCCTGAGTTCAATCCCCAGTAGCCAAAAAAAAGGAAAAGAAAAAGAATATGCAAAGGTAATGCACAAGTGCAAGGAAAACTAGCAGAAAATTCCATAATATTGCCCTACTCCACCTCTAGTTCAGCCCCCTAGCCACTGTCCCTCTATAAATGTTAAAAACTCACACCAAGATGGGGCAACTCACTCATTCTTTGAGACTGCCTGCACTCCCATTCTTGAGTATGTACTTTCCCCTTTATAATAAATCTCTTGTTCTATCACTCATACTTTATGTGTCCTAAATTTCTTTTCTCTGATATCCTCAAGAACCTAGCAGGTCCAAGTAGAGATCTCCTCTGTTCTTGGAGACCTCCTCTGAACCCAGTGCAGTTGCACTGCCATTCCCAAAGATTATGAATTCCTTCACATTCTCAGAGTACCAGGCATTCCACCAGTCCAATATTTTTGTGCATACTAATACTAAACCTCATCTAAAACACTCTCCTCCTTCCTATCATACCTAGTCCTCTCTTCAGAATCAGAGTACATGCCAGTGACTCTGGACATGGATAAAGCTCATTTATGTCCTCCTCTTCTGTGACTGTACTACAGTGTTCATTTAGTACACTATAGTATCCTCAGCTGTTCACAGCTATCTGTACTAATAGGAGAACTTTGTCCATGGCAGCAACTTCACCTTTCCTTTTGCAGTATTGGGATTAAACCCAGGGGTAATTTACCAATGAGCTACCCTTTGGAGGGTTAGGGGGTGGGTTCCTGGGGGTTGAACTTTACCATTGAGGCACTTTACCATGGGGGCACTTTACCATTGAGCTAGACCCCTAACCCTTTTATTTTGAGATAGGGTCTTGTTAAGTTACTGAAGGCCTTGCTAAGTTGCCCGGAACTGTCTGGCTTTGAATTTGTGATCCTTCTACCTTAGCTGAGATTAGGGGCCTGCACCATTGCTCCCAGCTTCACCTCTTCTTTTATTCCTTTATTTCTAGCACCCAGTACACAAAGGTGTAGAGGATCCTACTGAGGCTGATGATAAAGTTCAGTCTTTATCATGGAATGATACTCACTATGACACTGGGTCCACGACACAGGTAAAATTCTAAAGGCAGCATCTATGGTTGCAGTTTGCTAGGTACTTAGCGAGAATGGCAAAGATTGGGAAATTCTAACATTCAGTTTTGCAAACTATTAGGAACAAAGTATACAAACTAGCCAAGGACTACTGGCTGGGGAACCTTTGTCTTATGACAAGAGGACAGAAATAGATCACTAATTAGAATAGATGTCCCCAGAGGGAATAAACCATATTCTTAATTGAGGTCAATACTGCCACATTTACAAAGGATGAATATAGAGCACTGCACAGAATGTGCAAGAAAGGATATTTACAAAAACTGATGGGTTAGGGGGCACTTCCGGTATGATAACATAAGAAGATCCATGACCCAGCCGGGTGCGGTGGCACAAGCCTGTAATCCCAGCACTTAGGGAGGCTGAGACAGGAGAATCACGAGTTCAAAACCAGCCTCAGCAACGGTGAGGCGCTAAGCAACTCAGTGAGACCCTGTCTCTACATAAAACACAAAATAGGGCTGGGGATGTGGCTCAGTGGTTGAGTGCCCCTGAGTTCAATCTCCAGTACCAAAAAAAAAAAAAGAAGATCCATGACCCTAGTCTCCAATGAAACTGGTAAAAATTATTTTTCAAAAGCAACCATTTAAATTCTCTAAAAATGGGCTTGCAGAAGAAGCCCATTTATAAGCCGGGCGCGGTGGCTCAAGCCTGTAATCCCAGCACTCAGGGAGGCTGAGACAGGAGAATCGCGAGTTCAAAGCCAGCCTCAGCAATGGCGAGGCACTAAGCAACTCAGTGAGACCCTGTCTCTACATAAAACACAAAATAGGGCTGGGGATGTGGCTCAGTGGTCGAGTGCCCCTGAGTTCAATCCCCGG
>PVHX01032918.1:0-13477 GCA_004024805.1 Geosciurus inauris
GATTCCCTCTCCCTGGTCTTCCACAGGGGCCCCTCTCCCTGGTCTTCCACGGGGGTCCCTCTCTCCGGTCTTCCACGGGGGTCCCCTCTCCCCGGCCTTCCACAGAGGCCCCTCTCCCCGGTCTTCCACAGGGGCCCCTCTCCCCGGCCTTCCATGGGGGTCCCTCTCCCCGGTCTTCCACGGGGGCTCCTCTCCCTGGTCTTCCATGGGGGTCTCCACTCCCTGGTCTTCCACGGGGAGCCCCTCTCCTTGGTATTCCATGGGGGGCCCCACTCTTCTACAGGCCCCACTCCCTGACTGTTCAGTGAATACTGAGGAGCCTTGGACGAAGGGACTCGCTGCCCACACCTGTGAAGTCACGCTCTCTCTGTTCCAGGTAGTGACTTGGTAACATGTGCACTCATTGTTGGGGCTCACTTTGAGGTGGATTTTGTGATTAATCGCAGTATTTTGTGGTTGATTTCTCATATTGTTACACGTGGGAAATGAGGTAGAAACCCAGAGCTGAGTGAGTAAAATGCTTTTTAAAGAGCTGACTCAGGTTCATGGACCCGAGGTCAGCAGTGTCCAGTCGGGAGCGACTCTGGTGGCGCCTGCGTCGGGAGAGTGACAATAAGTCTGCCAGATGATGCAGGGAACCGTGAGCTCGGGTGCTGACCGCGGGGCCAGGGCTTCGCGACCCCACTCAGAAACTGACGCTAAGCCTTCGGCTTGCCACCGTCCCCTCTAAGGTAAGCGACTGTTGAGCATTCCACATCTCACTTGGGAGTCTGTTAATGGGAGGGTGCAGTCAATAGATAACCTGGTTTTAATAACTCACCATTGAAAATGTTTAAAATGAGTGGTAACTTTCTCAAATAGTAATTTTCTGTGTTTTTTTTTTAAAATGAAATGTCCTTTTGATGACTAAGATTCATTTTGTGTCTGGCAAGTTTTGCCAGAAACACCTGGCTGTAGGTCAGTGCCAGGTAGATCGAGTGGTAGTTGCATGTGTGGTTGTGAGACGGGTCCACGTGCTGGGTGTGTGCTCTTGTTTGGTCTGCGCGGGACTGGGGAGTGATTAATTGCAGGGCAGTACTTCTGTCAGGGTGTGAATAAATGTGCTGAGCACGGGTATCACTGTTTACAAACAAGAAAGCCCAATCCGCCTGCCAAGCGGTTGATCACAAACTGCGTCCGATTCGTCACAGCCTCTGTGGGAAAGAGATCTACACGGGTGCGGGTTGGCATTTAGCAATTAGATTGCCTTAAACGTTTTAATTAGGCCGAGGGCCACCAGGCCTTTGCTTTCCTAGGAAACCCTTTTAGACATCAGTAGGCATAGGCTGCAGGCTGGCTGCAGGCACGTCCCCTCCGGCCCCGGGAACCTGTTAGAGCTGGGCTCTACAGCCGCACCTTCAGATTCTGATCCAGGACAGGGCCCAGAACACACGGCGCAGCTGCTGTGGCCCGGGCACCTCTGGGCAGAATCCCTGGTGGCTCCACAGTACACACCCCATGGCCCTTCCTGTGTGCCATGTTGTTACATCAGGCCTCTCAAAGAAGACTCTGGTCTGACAGGTACTTCAGGTATTCCATACAAGAACCCGTAGGGAATCTCGTGGTGGAGCGGATGACGAGAAGCATGTCTACTGTCTGTATTGGGAGCCATGGGAACCGTTCCGGAAGTTTCCTTTCTTGTTTCCCCGTGCACCTCCGTCTTCCCGAGCGTTGAGGTGGTTGAAGGCTCGGGTCTCACCCCTGCAGCTGTTGGGAGCAGATTACTTTGTGTTCAGTATCTATTGCTTTGTAAGAAAGTGCCCTAAAATTCAGTAGCTAAAAACATTTGTCATCACCTGAAATGTCCGAGGGTTGGGAATCCAGGAGCAGCTTCGCTGGGTGGGCTCTCGGCCAGGGCTGTGGTCGCTGAGCACCGTGCCCTGTTTTCAGGGTCACACGTGTGTTCTCAGGACACTTCAGCGCCTAGCCTGGGAGCTTCCTCCTGGGGCTGCTGGGACCGAAGAGACCACACACTGTGGGAGCTGCCACCCAGCACCTCCTAGTGGCCAGATCTACCTTAGGCCAGTCTGCTCCCTGGAAGGGAGTCACCGAGCCCAGCTCCCAAGAGGAGAGATGAGTCCCATCTCTTGGAGGACTGTCAAGGGACCTTTGAACATGCCCTCAGTGCCGTCACATGGGTCAGCTTCACTTTCCTCACCGTGAGGTGGGAGAGGGGTTCCACAGGGCCGGGTGATGGTAGCTGCTGAGTTCCTGTGACGTGCTGGTGACGGGCGTCATCCTCTGCAGCCTGTCCAAATCCATACTGTATAAATGCTGCATGTCACAAAAGCCCCTGATTCTTCTCCTTATGAAGGAAATATACCCTGATAGGTACCCAGATTGCACTACCAAACACACCGAAGACTGATGCTTGATGTTTTGTTACTGAATCAGATTCAGCAGCTATTCAAAGACTAAGCTGCATTTACCAAGTGGGGCATGTGCCTTCAACACACAAAGATGATGATTCCTGAGACTCCTTGGAAAGTTATCAGGCAATCTGTCCCAGTAATCCACCCCTGGGATTCTATCTTGAGAAAATAATGCCAGTTGGTGCAGTGGCGCTCACCCATAGTCCTGGCAGCTTGGGAGGCTGAGGTAGGAGTGCAAGTTCGAGGCCAGCCTGGGCAATTCTTGTAAGACACTGTCTCAGAATGAAAATAAAAGGACTGGTGGTGTAGCTGAACGGTAGAGCAGCCCTGGGTTTAATCCCTAGTACTGGGGGAGAAGAAGGAAGGCAAGAAGGGAGGAGCGAGGGAAGAAACAATACCCAGGCTGAGATTTTTGCTGCCCGAGGAAGTACAGCTCTGCATGGAGCTGCCCCTCTCCGGTGGCTGCCGCTGTCAGTCCTCTTGGAGAGTGTCCACACACTGCATTCCCACCCCTGGTATGTGGGCTGGCCCTGGTGGCCCGCTTGGAACAAATGAGAGCCAGAAGTCGGGTTATCAGAACCGACCTCTGCTGCCGACCCTCTCTTGGGACACGTGCGAGTATTATTTTTAACTATACTGGCAAGATTTTCTGTTCACCCCCTGAAACCTACTGGAAGGAAATATGGAAATAAAGGCACTGCGGTGTGTCTTTGAGTGTAGGATGGAGTCTGATTTGCTCTACTTTTCTGTCCCCTATTTTGACCATAGAGTACAATAGGTAAGTGCTTAAAGGAGAAAGGAAAGAAAGACCAAAGGAGTGGAGGCAGGTGTGTGGGTATCCCAACACATGGAGCGTTTGAGAGGTGCCTGTCGTGAGAGAAGAGCTGCAGTTGTACATTTGTAATTAAACACCCACAAGGACAGTGTGTGACTTGGATTCACAATCATGTGATATTTGATATTTGTATAGTGGTCACATATCATTTGTAATTTTTAAAAAGCACTGACTGATACATTTAAACAGAAATATTGGTAAATTTTTACCAAGCACTTGCAAATGAAGTCAGGTACAAACCCCTAGCGATGCCACTTGATGATTTGGTGACCGTGTGATGAGAGCCCTGCAGTGATCCAGGCAGCAGACCTGCGGGTGTGCCAGTCCCGGTTGATGCCAGGTCTGGCGCACTCGGGCGATGCTGGCCATGCTTAGTGACAAGACTGTCACCAACTGAACAGTTCCAGCTCTGCTGCCTGGCCCTCTCCAGCGCCTCCCCTCCATCTGGAGTCCACTCTGGTGCCTGTGGGTGGTGCCCGTAGCCATGAGCGGGATTGCTCTTTGGTGGTTGGAGACCAGAAGCTTTTCCTCCTGGGGAACCAGAACAACCAGGCTCCGTTGACTTCCCATCCCTTTGTTACCGCAGCATTGTGTTTGGAAAAACAGAGAATTTTTCTCATTTTAGAACCCTTTGCTTTTAAAATTACTGGAAGCACTTTGCCAAGAGGAGTTCCTTACCTGTGTTTCTGTGGTGCTCAAACCTAGGTTCATTCCTCAGGTTTCACTTACTTACTTTTTAGAACTGGGCAAATGGAGCATGTCTCTCGACAGGGGCCACTACGGGGAGACGCTGCTTTCCGTGCGCTCGTGTGGTAGACAGTGTCAATGGAGCCACAGCCTCACACTCGAGGAAAGAGCATGGAACTGCTAAGCGGTCATTGTAAATCACAACTGACCGTGCACATGTCTGTCACCCAGTGAGGCCATTTAAGATGAAGGGGTCGAAAGGGAGAAGACAGAACACAGCCCTTGTCTGTACGGGTTAGTTAAAAAAACAAAGCTCATTGCTTGTAGGATCCGGTTTTCCTATTTAGAAAAAGGGACGGTCACCTCGGGGAGGGTTTTCTGTGCTGAGCAGCCTCCTGTGCCTGCACCAGAGCCACACGGGTGGCACGGGGCTGATGAGCAGGGACTTTGCGGCTCCCAGGGCAGCAGGGCGCAGGGCGCAGGGGCATCCGCCTGCTCCTCTCCTCTGTCTCTGAACAAAGGCCGCAGCTTACCCTAATATTAAGCCACTATCGCATTGGTGGGAGGCTGGCCTAGGTTGGGTCCATTCCCAGCTGCCAGCATTGATGACGCTCCGGCTTTGGCCCAGCAGCCGCATCTGAGGCAGAGGGTTGAGGCTGTCGCCTTGGAAGGTGCTCTGTGTGTCCAGAGGGTAAGGATTCCCGCGTTACTCAGGTGTAAGTGAGTCTCACAGGCGGGGCACGGGTGGGACAGCAGTCCAGGCTGTGGGCTGCAGGGGCACCTCTCAGGGAGGGGACGCTGCTGTAGTCCCTCAGCTGACGTGGGGCAAGGCCAGGGAGGAGGGGGCGCCCTTCCAGGGCCGACCTGGGGTCTGCTGTCCTCGTGGAGCACAGGTGTGCTATTTGCAGCCTGCACTTGGGCTCGGCAGGGACTCGCGCAGGTCCACCGACAGCCGGCACGGGAGAGCACCCTGGGAACTTGGGCTGACGCGGGGCTGGGCTGACCCAGACAGAGCCCTTACCCACCCACCAGGAAAGGTGATCCCCGTGTGCCCAGAGCCATGAACAAGGACGAAGCGCAGTGCCGAGCTGCAGTGGGCTTTGGGTTCAGGTGTCGACTGTCAGCCCTGTGCCCCAGCTGGAATCAAAATCCCCGTGGCCTGTCCCCTCCTGTCCCAGGTGTTGAGGAGTAATGCTGACCCCTCTTTCTATCGGGCAAAACAGAAGTTTTAAGTTGAACTTATTCTCAGGAGTAAATTAACTTGAACCTGCGTAGCAGCATCCATTTCCTGCTGCAGGACAGTGGTCATTGCCGTCCTCCTGCCAGTGCACATGGGTTCCTAGCCCAGGCCGGCCTTCCTCAGCTTCCACACGGCAGGCCGTGCCTCCCCGCGCTCTCTCAGCCTCTGGGTCTGTGTGGTGGCCTCTTGGGTTCGCCCTCTGGCCTTCACTGGACGCCTCCCAGGTGTGGAAAGCTTTCCTTGACATTTCGTTTTGGATCAGAAATGAGGCTCGTTGTTGGAACAGCTGGCAGACCTCGGAGAGAGTTCATACATGGGCCTGAGCTGGGCATCTCTGGAAATGGGTGCTTTAGCACTAAATCCCGCACCCTGTGCTGCCCGCTGGCTAAGGCCTGGGAGACCTCAGACTTGGGCTCAGGTTGCCTGTCTCTGGTGTGTCACTAGCCCTCCAGAGCTCCTGTCCCCTGTGTCATCCGCTCGCGTGGCTGGCCCAGTCTGCCTGCACTGTGTTGCTCAGCTCTCCGTAGGAAGAAAGGGCCTGTCTTCCCACCCAGCAGCCTAGGAAGGGAAGGTCACTGTGACCCTGTCACGGGGAGGGCCGCCTCCTGCCTGCCGCCCTCCACCTCTCCCCGCTCACGTGCAGGGCTGTCCCACCTCCATCTGGAGCGCCACTGAGGGTGATCGCCTTTCCAGCCGGTTTCCAGCACAGATCAGTCCCCACTGGTAAGTGGGTGAGAAGTGAGCTTCAAGGACGGGCTGGGGAGCTGTGTGCAGTGCTCCCTCCCGGAGGTCGACTCCAAGGTCTTCTGGTGGAGTGCTGTCGATGTGGAGGCTTTTGCAGAAGTGCTCTTTTGAATTTTTGCTAGAGAAAGTGTCCTCCAGCAGTGTCCTCCCCAGGACGGCGATGGAAAGACAGAGGCACAGATGGCCTCTGCCTTGGGGCAGAGCCGCGCAGGCTGGCAGGGTCCCACCATCCAATTTCCTAGCTCTTCAAGGGACGTTCAAGAAGATAAAACCCTCGGGAATCTCCATTCCTGCAGCCACGTCAGTGTGCACGGGGCTGCTTTTCCCTTCACACCTTTGCATGTTTTATTGTGATTCTATCAGTCTGGTCCTGGCCAGGGGACCCAGGGCCTGCAGCAAGCTAGGGACACACTCCTGTTCCTCTTCACTGTAACTGGTGGTGTGAGCAGGACCTTGAGGAGGAGGGGTTCTGTTTCTGCCCTGGGAGGTGCTGGTCGCATGGCTCCGCTGCTTGCTGTGGTGGGGGAGGAGAGCGCAGTGCGGTGTCTGTCAAAGCCACAGGCTCAGGCCCAGCACAGAACTCATGGGTACGTGCAGGAGGTCTCAACTAGAACCTCGAGTGAGGCTTGGAAGGATAAGCAGGGCTTGACTGCCGTGAGGAGCAAGAACCCTGGGCCACAGCGTGGCGTGGCACGTTTGGCATGGACGGCGGCACGTGGCCAGGTTGTGTCCGAGGCGTCCTGCAGAGGCGAGGGCTCTTAGCTGCACTGCTGCACTTGAGTCTTTCTGGAGCCCGACCTCAGTGATGATCACACAGGCACTGCCACCAGGCGCGGCCCCGGCCACTCCTTCACCACAGCAGCCGCGGTCCCTGGAGCACGGCGCACATAGCCAGGACTGGCTGCTTGTTGTTGAAACGAGTTTCGTGAAGCAGCAGAGTGATGCCTACCAGCCCAGCATCGCTGATCTGAAGGGAGGACACTTGTCCATAGAGGCACCCCCAGTGGGTGGCTGTCCCATGTGCTCTTCCAAAATGCGCTTGGGGCGCAGGGAAGGTAAGCTGGCCATCTGTCACTCTGTCTGCTGTTCTTAAGGTCAGGCACCCTTGGAGACCAGGCATGGCCTCCAGTGTTTGAGAAAACCATCGAAAGCAGACGTGGCCTCTGGTGCCCAGGGAGCCGCCTGCTGCTGACCCTGAGTGGCTGTTCACGTGTGCTTGATGGTGGTCTGAAGGTTGAACTGACTCTTCTTAGCAACCAGGTGGGAAGCTCATCTTTGTGCTTTGTTTCTGGGGTATGACTTTCCCACAGAAGTGGTTTTGCCTGCCGCTTCCTGGGTAACGACGCCCTTCTGAAGCCCAGCACCTGCGCCTGTGAGCGGGAGGTGGTCAGGACTGGAGGAGGTGACCTGGTTTCTATTGTTCCTCCTCTTCTAAGGGCATTTTCTCCTGCAAGTTATTTTAAAATCTGTTCTTGGAACTGAGAGTTGGTGGTTATTTTCAAGGTAAAGTACATTTTGCTCAAAAGAGAAGCTCACTAGTAACATAGAGCACAGACGCACAGTTATTTTAGGTGGCTGGACTGTTACTAATAAGTACCTCTCAGGGAACCATCCTAACTGATAACACACACAACCCCTTGTTCAATCTTCTGGCGAGGCCAGCAAGCAGGAACAAATGCACTCAGTGGATTCTCACCACTGCTTTATAACGTATTTACGATGGGCGGTGGTGCGTGGTTGAGGTGCCTTTCGCCACCTGTCTAGTTAGTGGTATCTCTTGTTGGCTGTGAGGTGCCTGGGGTAAGGTGTGTCGGCTGGAGAAGACTTGTTCCCCTGACTTTGTCAAATCTCCATCTTTCCTTGTGGACGAAGCAGAAGTGATCTTGAGGCACCTCCTCACTGGCCGCAAGCAGGCAGAGTCTGCCATGGGGTGTGGGCGCAGAGAGCAGGCAGAGTCCGCCAGGGGTGTGGGCACAGAGAGCAGGCAGAGTCCGCCAGGGGGTGTGGGCACAGAGAGCAGGCAGAGTCCGCCAGGGGTGTGGGCACAGAGAGCAGGCAGAGTCCGCCAGGGGTGTGGGCACAGAGACGTTGTGAGTGCAGAGGTGATCAGAGGGCTCCAGCCACGGGCCCTTTTTCCTGCGCGCTGTGTGCACCGTCAGCCTCGTTGGCAGTCCTGGGGCCGTTCCTGGTGAGGCTGTGCAGCGGGCAGTGCTCCCATGGTGGTGCTGGGGCTTCTTTGGCTCGTCTCTTTCTTCTTTCTGGTGTATTTTTGTCTCGTGAGCAGTGAGCATCTTGAGAAGCAAGCCCTCCGGCCCCTCCCTCCCTCCCACACCCTCTGCCCCTCTCCCAGGTGGGGGTCTTCCTCCTGGAATCGACTACTTGGGGTGCCCCAGTTGGGAGGTGCATTGTGTTCTGGAGGGTCCAGGCGGGGTTCTCTGTTGCTGGAACTCCTCTGAGTGCACATCACACTCTCTTGACCTTAGTGGTGACCCTGGGCGGACCTCAGGTTGCTGGAAACCTCCGCAGCTCTGACAGCGGTGGGATGGTGGTGTCCCGTGAGGCTGCGCTCCTACGCGATGCAGGACTCTCCAGAGGAACTGCACCAGCAGCACACGAGGCTTCCTCCAGGGCACTGGCCCGCACGATTCTGGAGGCTCAGAGGCCCGCCGTCTGCCCTCTGCTCACTGGAGGCCAGGAGGGCCGCTGTGCAGTTGGAGGCCCCAGAAGACAGAGCCAGCAGCACAGCTTCCCATCTAGACCCAGAGGCCTGAGAGCCGGGAGGGGCCCTAGCAACTTCTGTGGCTATAGTTTTGCACCAAGCTCGAGGTCCTTTAGGGACTGCAGGGGGATGGGAGGGCAGAGGAGCCTGTGTGGTCGGGTTAGGCCGGGGACCTCAGGACCCGAGTTCGGAGTGCGGGGCCCCTCCTAGCTAGCGTCCGGCTGAGGCAGGAGCACACTGCTGCAGGAGCAGCGCTCCAGGGATGGCCCTTCCTGCCGGATTCTGAGGTCAGCAATGTCAAAATGCCCAGAGGCACTGATCACAGTCGGGTGGAATTGCCACGCAGGCCCCAGTCTTCATGAGGTCTCTCCGGGGAGGGGAGAGAGCGGGGTGAGCACTGGGGAGGCAGCGTGACCCGTGCTGTTTGGGTGCTGAGGTGAGTGGGGTGGGGGCAAGCCAAGGCCAGGCACAGAGGCCCCGTGAGCAGGAGGTGCTCAGGTCAGGCTGGCGCCCCTCTGCCCTATGGTGAGGCTGCTCGGAGTTGCTCCTCAGGTACTGTGACCCTGCGAAGGACCCAGGGCCTGGGCACCAGCCCAGAGCTGCTGCTGGCCGTCCTCCTGTCCTCGGCTCTGCAGCTGCAGCCTAACGTGAGGAGAGCATCTTCCGTCTCCTGTCACCTTCCACCCTCCCTGACTAGGTGGACACAAGGGTCAGCGTAGGCACCACACTCCCCGCCAGCTGCTCACCCTGTGTGAGGTGCACAGACAGTGGAGGCCCCTGGTCAGGCTGGGGTCCAGCTCGGGGGTGGAGCACTTGCCTCTGTGCACGAAGCCCTGGGTTCTGTCCAAGCACCAGAGAAGGCGGCACACACAGGAGGGGGATGAGCCCCTGGGCGTGAGGTGGAGGGGAGCTGCTGCCCTGGAGCTTCCCACACGAGAGCAGATGTGCAGCGCAGTGCCTGTGGTGCCCGCTGGGACCCATCTCCATGGGGTTGAAGGTCGTGCAGGCTCTGGCTGCCTGTCTCCAAATCCCCCATCCGCCTCTGTCCACCAACACAATGCAGAGACCGCGTCGTGGTCAGTGTGTGCCAAGTTTCTCCCTCCAGGGTCCTGGTATACTTTGTCACCCCCCAAAGCTATTTAGGGTTTATAAACAAAAGCCCAGGATCTGCAGCTGGTCTCCGGGGAGAGACCAGCCTCTCCCTCCTGCTGTGCTTTGTGCCACTTTGCCTTGGAAAAGCGCACATGCTCTGGGGACCGACCTGCTGTGCTCCCTCTACGCAAAGACCTGGGAACACTTCCACCGAGACGTGAGCCCTTCAACCTGACCCAGAACGGGCTCCTAAGTAGCTGATTTGAATTTTTCTTCTGATCCGGCTTATGTCAAAAGATGCAATTCAGTTTCCCTGACAGCATCTTTCTATTCTACTTGAACTCCTCTAATTTGAAATTCTTTATCTCAGTCTTCGTTTATTCACAAAAGCCAGATTTGACCTATATACGTGGCAGGAGGTAACAAAACCCTGAGTCCCTAGGCCCTGTTTCCCAGCAAATGTTCCTGGGTCCTGCTCCTTTCGGGTGGTGCTGGTATTTACGGGGACACGTCAGCAGGACGGGAGCAGCAGCCTGTGCTGGGGGTCTGTGCTGGACTGCCGCACCTGCTGGACAGCGCCTTCCGTTTTGCAAGGGCCGGTTCCCAGAACCACCTGGTGCAGGTGGGCCTTTGAGACGTGAAAGGGTTTCCAAGGCCCCGCACCAAACTCAGGCAAAGTGGGGACCGCAGCCCAGGACTGAAGTGCATGCCCCTCGTGCGCAAGGCCTGGGTTCCACCCCAGCATCCTGAAGAGAGATGAGAGCCCACTCTCCACCCGACTGCCAGGGCCTCGTCCGATAGTCCTCAGGTTTGCTCACGGTTGATTGTCTCCGAGGTATGGGAAGGACTGCGTGTAGCGGGCCTGGGGTCCGGCAGCCTCTCTGGGGTCCCCTCAGTGGGCCAGAACCTCTGAGGGTGGTCGGAGGCTTGCCAGGGTGGGCAAGCCTTCAGGCTCTTGGTCAGGCAGACCCAACTGAAGTGTCCCTGGACGTGGGCAGCACCCTCACCTCCTCGATGCTGGTGTCAGTAAGTGGGTGTCCTTGGCTGCAGGAGTGTACTTGGCGTGATGCCTGATGGACAGTGCCCCACAGGAGGTGGCTTCCTGGTGCTCCATGTGTGAGTCACAGTATGCACAGACGTGCACGTGTCCAGGGAGCTGCGGTTGCTGCAGTGGAGGGGAAGGTGCACCGTGTGCCCTGCCCCCCAGCTGGAGCACAGCCGCCCCTCCAGAGCCAGGGCTGCGGTGTGTGCCTGTGTGCTCTGGTGTGCCGCCCTGGTGTGCCGCCCTGGTGTGCCGCCCTGGTGTGCTGCCCTGCTGCAGAGGGTGGTTCCGGAACTAGGAGAAGCAGTGGCCCGTGTGCAGGCTCTCAGGGCAGTAGCAGGCGGTGGTGCCCTGGGCCCTCTCCTTACTCTTCGGTAAAAATCAGCAAAGGAGGGCCGGTGGTTGCACTGGTTGGCCGTGGGCTCCTTAAAGCACGGGAGTGTCCTCTTCTGTTCCTCCTGCCTCTGCCTCCTGCTTCATAGTACCCCTCCATCTTACCCCGCTCTCCCGAAGCCGGAGGAGAACTTCGCCTGTGCCGTCAGTTTTTAAAACAGCCTTCCAGACTCTCATCCTCCTCCCCACCATGTGGCTCCCTGTAGTCACTACGGAAGGTCACAGCTGGCAGGCCACTGTGTCCCCGAAGGTCAGCCAGGCCCCCGTGACATGACTTACCTTTGACGAACTGCAGGTCACCTCAGATGAACTTCCCTTTCCACCCAGAGCTTCTCCCCGGTTTTCTTCTGAATATAGGATGGCTAGCAGGTTCCTCGCCTCCAAGTGCCTTGACCTCTGGGCAGCAACAGCGAAGTCAAGCCAGCTGTGGTTCTGTCCCCATCCATGCCACTGCCTCCTGCTCTGTGCCCACAACGTCCCCATCTGTGTCTGACCTCCCCATCCACATTAGGACCTCTGCATCCGTGCCTACGGCCTCCCATCCACACCTACAGCCTCCCCATCTGTGTCTGTGAACTATGACCTCCCTGTCCACGCCTACAGCCTTCCCCTCCATGCCTACAGCCTCCCGTCCACTCCTGTGGCCTACTCCCGTCCACACCTACAGCCTCCCCATCTGTGTCTGTGACCTCCCCGTCCACTCCTATGGCCTCCCATCCACGCCTACAGCCTTCTCCATGCCTACGGCCTCCCCATCCACTCCTATGGCCTTCGATCCACACCTACAGCCTCCCCATCTGTGTCTGTGACCTATGACCTCCTCGTCCACACCTACAGCCTTCCCCTCCATGCCTACAACCTCCCCGTCCATGCCTACAGCCTTCCCCTTCATGCCTATGGCCTTCCGTCCACGCCTACAGCCTCCCCATCTGTGACCTATGACCTCCTCGTCCACACCTACAGCCTTCCCCTCCATGCCTATAGCCTCCCGTCCACGCCTACAGCCTCCCCATCTGTGTCTGACCTCCTCTTCCACACCTACAGCCTTCCCCTCCATGCCTACAGCCTCCCATCCATGCCTACAGCCTCCCATCCATGCATGCCTGCTGCCTCCTCTGAGCCCTGGACTTGGCCACTTTCTGTTCTGCATTGAGCAGTTAAATCGCCCTTGCCTGCCCACATTGTGCTGCCCCCTGCACCTCCTCTGACGGGTCTGGAGGTGAAGCACACCTCTGCAGGGTCACACCCTCCGTGGCGTGCTTTGACGCAACTTGGTCTTCTGACCTCCCCATCGTCCCCCTGCTTGCTTCTTAGCTGCTGTGAATTGCATCAGTTACTTTGGTGCTTGTTTGGAGAGGCCGTTTTTGACCAGGAACAGAGTTGACATCACACTGTCGTAAATTAGGGACTGACGATGTAAGTTCTCTTACTGCTCACGTCCAAGGCAAAATGTGGAGCTTTAAAGAGTCACCAAGATAAAGATGAGAGGTCAGCCACTCCTCTGGCCTCCAGCTGTCGCTCAGCTGGCTTGCAGAGGGTCTTCCCATGCGGAGGACCATAACTCATTAACGCAGTGTCTTGTGGTCTCAGCTCCCGTCTCAGAGCCCGAGGCAGCCAGTGGACTGTGATATGGTCCCTCCTTCCTAGGGAAGAAGTGGAGACAGTTTTTTCCGCGGTGAAGACGGAGAGCAGGAGACTTGGCCTGAGTTCTGTGGGGCGGGCTTGGTCTCCTCAGGAGGTCAGAGTCCAGAGACTTGCAGTTCTGGTCTTCCTCTGGACGGTCATCACAACCTAGAGCTCCTTTGCAGATCCTGGCCTGGGCAGAAGACCTGGCTCCTCTCCTGACAGCCGCCTCTGGGCCCAGGCCCACCCACCCCCACATGTGGGCACCTGGTGCTGCAGAAACAAGCAGCTGGTCTCCGGAGGCAGGAGGCCTGGAGGGCACTCGCAAGTGGCCTGCTCTGGGGTGCTGTCCCTGATTGATGCTGGTACCCACCCCTCGTGAAAGCTCATGGCCTGCCCTGGGGTGCTGTCCCTGAGGTTGGTGTCCACCTCTTGTGAGGGCTCTTGGCCTGCCCTGAGGTGCCGTCCCTGAGGTTGGTGTCCACCCCTTGTGAGGGCTCTTGGCCTGCCCTGGGGTGCTGTCCCTGATTGATGCTAGTGCCCACCCCTCGTGAAAGCTCATGGCCTGCCCTGGGGTGCTGTCCCTGAGGTTGGTGTCCACCTCTTGTGAGGGCTCTTGGCCTGCCCTGAGGTGCCATCCCTGAGGTTGGTGTCCACCCCTTGTGAGGGCTCTTGGCTTGCCCTGAGGTGC
>PVHX01032919.1:0-13496 GCA_004024805.1 Geosciurus inauris
CGGAAAATACACAGAAGGCCAGGTCCAGCTCCCTGTTAGCTGTGGGACTTTTTGTAATCAACACAGGCCCTCCATTAGCCAGTGGAATTTTTAGAGAATGTGGGGTGGATGAGAGTACATATAATATAATGCATGTAGATGCTGGGTATGATGACAACTTGACATGGGGGTAAACAATTAATGCAAATTTACTGAAAACCTTGGGATCTTTTCCCAACCTAATAACATTTAACTCTGAACACTACACTTTTTATGTACTCAATCTTCTCAAAGGTAAAGGAATAAAAACAGCCAAGTTATAGCTGGCTCTATGGCAGCTATCATTTCTAAGCCATTCCTGCAGGCACAGGGTACTTTCATCTCACCCTGCAGATGAAACTGTCTTGAACAAATCCACTGTTACCCCAATTTACTGACTGTTGCCAACCTGAGGGCCAGCAAGACTAGGATTGATCTCAATGTATTAAATCTCTAAATCTGGAGAGTGCTGTGAAACCTGATCCCTTCAGGGTTCACCCTGTTGGAGGTTTTATTGAACTCAGAATGAGGAACCTGATTTTGGGATCCCAAAGTGTTCACCACCACCCAGCCCAGAATAAGGGTCCTAAAGTGTTCCCCCTACCATGCCTGAATGAGTCCTGGTTCTCAAGTGGTGATTCCTGAAGTGCTCATCATTCCAATGCACAATGTAGGTCCCAAAGGATTCATACTTTCCCAGCCTAGTATGAGAGTCCTAAGTGCTGGCTTCTGAAGCATCCATCACCCTTAACCCTTGAATAAGCGTCCTGAGTGCCAGCACCTGAAAAGCTCACTCGACAGCCCTGAATAAGTGAATGATCCACACATGCAGATTAAGGCTCCTCTTTGACTTTTGTGCACCTAGCTATCTATCTCTTCTCACTGCAGGGGCTGGTCAATTGTTTTCTTTTTCTTTTTTTTCTTTTCTTTTTTTTTTTTGATACTGAGGATTGATCTCAGGGTTGCTTAACCGCTGAGTCATATCTCTAGCCCCTTTTTGTATTTTATGTAGATAAAAAAAACAGGGTCTTGCTAAGTGGCAAAATGCATCACTAATCTGCTGAGGATGGTTTTGAACTATTGATTCTCCTGCCTCCATATTTCTCAAGTTGCTGGGATAACAGGTGAGCCCCACTCTGCCCAGCCAGTGACTGATCAAGGCCCAAACTGTCAGTGACTCTGGATATTAATCTAACCTGACACATGGGCAAGCAAAACAATGCCACCAGGACCAGTCCTTCCCTCTGAACAAAATACTCCCCCTTCCATCTTCAGGGCCCTCATCCAGACTAGATGAACAATACCATGAAGAACAAAGATCTAGAGAAATTGTCTTAAAAACTTTTCCTCAAATGTACCAGGAGTAAAATGGTTGGACAAAGGCCTGTAATCCCAGCAGCTTAGGAGGCTGGGGCAGGGGGATCATTAGTTCAAAGCCAGCCTCAGCAACAGTCAGGTGCTAAGAAACTCAGGGAGACCCAGTCTCTACATAGAATACAAAATAGGCTTGGAGTTTGGGGCAGTTGTTGAGTAACCCTGGACTCAATCCCCGAAACCCCACCAAGAAACAGGAGAGCATTTCCTCCAGGAAGGAGGGGCAGTTAGGTTAAGTGTTGCCTCTCGTCACACTAAGGTGATATATTAAGAAATCCTACATGTTTTCTTCATGATAATGACCTAGTTACATACTCTATCCCAAAGCATTTTGAAAAAAAATCCTTCATTAAATAGTTCCTTTTAATAATCACACTACCCCATAAATATTTCTCCCAACAGAGGCACCTGATCTTGGCGTTTAGTATTTTTGTCCTTTGGTTTCCCTGGGCCCAGAGCACCCCAAAGTGAAGGGGAACAGCATGTCACAATGCCTGGATGGGGCATTCCCTTCTGCAGAATGGCTTGTGCAATTCCAATCTCAAAAGAGCTGTTTTGATTTTAGTGCCAGCAATTGAAGGCAGGGGTACTCGAGCACTGAGCCACATCCCCAGCACTTTTTTGTGTTTTACATAGAGACAAGTTCTCACTGAGTTGCTTAGTGCCTTGCCACTGTTCAGGCTGTCTTTGAGCCTGAAATTGTCCTGCCTCAGCCTCCCAATTTGCTGGGGTTACAGCTCTGTGTTCTAGGCCACCTAGAAGAGCTGTTGTGGTGGTCTGAGGCTTGAGCTTGTGCCTGGCAGTTAGAGCTTTTTCCCTGTTTCTCTGAGCAGCTTTCTAGGGTCATGGAATGCTACTACATATTCCCTGGTATTCTCTGTCCAGCTAGGTATTCCAGGGCTCCAAAGGCAGAGGTGGACAATGTGGTTCATTTGCTCTAAGTTTGAAGGGAGGGGGACCAAAGAAGGATTCATTGTCCTGGTCTCTTAAAGAGACGCAGGATCAAGAACTAGATGGGGGACTCCCAGGTCAGGATGTGGGGTATGGGTTCAAAGGGCTTGTGTGGGTGGGTATGTAGGGTGGAAGCCCAGGAGATGGGTCTCCTTTGCTATGTGGGGTCCGGGCCCGAGGTGTAGAGTCAGGTGGGGATGCAGCGGGAAGTTCAGGAGAGGGGTCTCACAGCTGGCCATAATGGGTTGGGGTCTGGGGGTAGGGCCTGGTGAGAAAGTGGTGGGAGTGGGGAGAGAGGAGCACGGGAGCCCAGAAGATGCATCTCCAGGGCTGTGATGTGGGTTTGGGGCCATAAGGAAGCCCAGGGCATAGGTCTCCGGTGTGGTGCTATGGGGTTGGGGCTAGGAGGAAGCCCAGAAGATAGTTCACCCAGGTCTGGATTGGGGTAGGACAAACCCCAGGATGGGGCTGCCGAGTCCAGCCACCCCTTACTGTCAATGTCCAGTCTTGGGTCAGCAATACTCAGCCAAACATATGGAACTCATCTCAACCTCTCTGCTCCACCAGGCGCGGACTTCTGGGTCGCTGGCATTTCCAGCCGCTGGCCGCTCTCCTGAGAGTGTGAGATTGCGCCAGGCGTGTTGTTGCCATGGCGACCAGTGAAATTTGTGAGTCATTTCTTCCCGACTATTGAGTACTCAGAAGCATTTCTTTTGGGAGGGGATGGTACCAGGGATTGAACTCAGGTGCACTCAACCACCTTGCCACATCCCCAGCTCTATTTTGCGTTCTAGGTAGAGTCAGGGTCTCACCGAGTTGCTTAGCACCTCACCATTGCTGAGGCTTGCTTTGAACTCACAACCTCCTTCCTCAGCCTTCCAGAGTGCTGGGATTACAGGTGTGTACCAGCACACCCAGTGAGACATGTGTCTTCTTTCCCTGCCTGATGCATCTAATAATTGCAAAGTCTATCAATTGTTCTTGTCTACTTGGCAGTACAGTCACGTACATAGGATCAATAAGAAACAGTCCTCCCTGCTTTTGACAGAATATCATCTTAAAATGACATGGCCAATTCATGGTGGCTCCTACACTCCCAGCTACTCAGAAGGCTGATGCAAGAGGAGGCTGAGCCTCCCCGTGTGGGATGCTGGCGGAATCTCAAACCGGCACTTGAAGCCTAATGTGTGACAGACGTGGTCATACAGCTTGAAGGAACAAATATTGACTGTACAGAGCTAAACTTCCAGATCCTTCTGAGTACTGGCTTGTGCCTGGCCTGAGGGACCACAGGCTCCCCTGTGAGCAGAACAGCCCCTTTCTGCCAGGCCCAGGAATCCACCAACAGGGGAACCTCTGGCAGGCTTCACCTGCCTATGGTGCCCAAAGTCACCTGCGCTGGCAAATTCTCAGTGTGGTTCCTGAGCCTCCAGACCACTTAAAGAGTCTTTCCAGGAGTCCAAGAAGAAATTTCCAGAAAGTGCAGCTAATAGTCCTGGGCAACCAGCACCACTCTCACTGCACTCTGTAGACGACCATGCGACCAGGCCTGGTCACATGAGCAGCTATTCTGTCAAGAAGATTGACCTTCCTGCTGACCTCCCACAGAGCTCCAAGAGAAGCTGGGACCTCCACAGGCTGTGGCTCATGGCCAGTACCAGCGCTGGCCTGGCAAGCACAGGGCCCTGGGTTTGAACTCAGCACCACAAACCAAAGCAAAGAGTGCCTGTGAGGCAGGAAGAAAGATCTCTGGAAGGCCAGGACCAGGGCTCGGGGGCATCACACCAATCTAGAAGCAGACAGGGTCTGGAGGACGTCCTGGGACTCACCGCCATGGCCAGCATGGACCACAGGCCTCCCTCTGAACTGGAACGCACAGGCTTCCCTCTGAGCTGGAACCGGCTCTGTCCTCTCAGCTTCAGCAGTGCTTCCTGCAACCCTTACCCTTACCTCAGCTAGGCAGACCAAAGCAGCCCCCAAGGGAAAGGCTTCCTCTTCCTAACAGATGTGTAAAAACCACCGAAGAGACACGGCCTCTTAACTGTGTAACCAGGAATGGAAACATGTACCTTGGTTTGGCTTGTTAGGCTCAGAGCTGGAAGGGCTTTACTGGGCCTGTTTTTCCACCTGTGCTGGGCTGTCAGCAGGGCCTGGAAAAACCCAGAAGCAGACACGGTGCATATCCCTCCTTAGGCCTCCCCTGAGGGGTCTCTGAATTCTTCCTATTACTCCAATAAAACCCCTTACTTTGCTTTCACTCCGGGTCAGTGGACTTCATAACTCAAAAGTGCAAGACTAATAGCCCGACTGCCTGGTTTCATGTTACGCCTGGATGTTCCCATGCAGAAGGATGGGGCCAGGCCCTTGGCTTCCCCATAAGCCAAACCTAACTCAACGTGTATTTGAGTCTTCATAAAAGTCCTGAAGCTGAAACTCCTAGAAGTCCGTAACAGGGCCAGTCTCATTGTTGGGCTAGGTAATGACTTCAAGGCCTGGAGTGACAGTACCTCAAGCCAAAGACACTTGGGACACTGGATGGAGAAACCCATGCATTGGAGCCTTTTGCCTGACTCAATCCCACAAACTAGCAAAGTGGCCCTAATCCCAACCTGCTCCTCCTCACCTGGCCGCTAAGAAGTGGCTCAGGCCCTGGCCTCTCTCTTCAGCCTATGGCCCTCAAAGGCAGAGTAGGAAGTGTAGTCCTTGGAAGTTCCAGCATGACCTCACATGTGGATCAATGGCTGCATTGAACCTGGATGCGTGGAAAAGCTCTGTCCTCCCAAAAGCTCCCCAGGGCCTTGGACATCATGCTGCCGTCTCCCATCAGACAACAGCCACATGCCTTCGCACCAGCTGCCCCGTGTGTTCCTCAGCACATGATTGTTCCAGCCCCAGTGCACTGACCTGGCTCCAACCTGTTCACACTGTCTAGGGAGCCACCCTGCAGTCACAGGTCACAGGCCAACTGGGCTGTGGAGTGGCTTGTCATGTTGGCACCCTGCAGCCTGTTCTCTGTCTGAAGGGGTTGGGGTCATCCCAGATGTTGTGGAAATATAGTTCACATGCCATCCTGTGTGCACTGAGTGTCTGCCCCCCCTGGGAGTCCACATGTAGGTATCATCATCCCCTTGTGGTTGCATCTGATGGGCATGAGGGTGGAGCCCCAGGAACAACCTGAGAAGAGACCCAAGGGTCTGCTGCACCCCCTGTAGGGACACAGAAGCTGGTCATCCACAGACGAGCAGAGGGGCCCTCAGCAGAACCACTTCTGCCAGCACCTGCATCTCCCACTTCTCAGAATCCAGAACTGTGAAAATGCACATCTGTTATGGAGTCAGCCCATCTAAGGCACTTTGTTATAGCACCTACAGGTGATTAAGATAAAAGTTTTGGTACCAGGAGTGTTTCTAGAAGGACAGAAGTGTAAGTGGGGCTGGGTTTGGGGCTCAGTGGCAGAGCACTTGCCTGGGACCTATTAGTCACTGGGTTCTATTCTCAGCACCACATCAAAATAAACAAATAAATAAAGGGTTACCTTCCATCCACAAGTATGAAAACTAAAACAAAAGGAAATTTAAGCTGAATTTTCAGGATTGCTTCTGTGGCTTCTGGAATGTATTCTCTAGACTTATAAGTGTCAGACACTGATGGCTAGTTTCAGGCGTGGAGGGGCGCTGGAGGCTCATGTAAGGTCAGCAACCCACAAGGGCACAGCCCGCTGACCAGGAAGAGCACCGGCCGTGGGGGTGATGGGGGAAGCAGAGACATGATCTCTTCCTCAAAGGAGCCTACTCCTGCTGCACGACATCAGCACAAGCTCTGGGATCCACACCCTCAGCAGCAGAGCAGCATTGGCAGACTTCCTGTTGTGACCTGAGGAGACCATCCTCCCAGGGCCCAGATTAGAAGGTGCTGTTGAAGGAGTAGCATCATCTCCAACCTGATCCCATAAGCTGGGATGTGGACAGGGAGAGTGGTGAGGGGAGACACAGGTGGAGGAGAGGAAAGGTTTCCACCAACGGGGCCTACTTTCCCCACCTAAGCACACTTCTGAGATGGTGCTCTTGCAGCAGCTGCCCGTCCTCCTGGCCTCCCACCTCCATCACATCCGGCCCTTAGTTGAGAAGCATCATGGTCCATATAAAGGGTGCTGCACTACAGAAGAAGTGTTTGTGGTGGGCAGGTGGACCCTGGCCAGCTGAGGCACCGAGAGCTGTAGGGCCAGGCCTGGCCCACTCAAGAAGAAGGGCTCACAGGAGCAAGGGCCTGGGTCTGCACTCCAGTCTAGGGGATGTGATTGGAGGAGGACTTATGCCCTCCTTGGTGGGCCAGAAAATGGGGAGTTGAGTGAAGCTCATGTTTTTAGGAACTCCTGGTCCCAGGGGTCCAACCATGGACTCTTGCTGGGGGTGGGTCGTCAAGAGTGCCTGGGCTGCATCTGTCTGGCTGTGAAGTGTGTGTCCACATCAGTAGGTGTGCAGGAGAGGAATCTCCTGTGGCTGCAGTTCTGTGGCATCAAATGATCAGAAACCCCGAAGAGCCACCCAGGAGGCATGAGGTGGCTACATGGGGCACCAAGTCATGGAAATGAGGAGCAGCCCTCCAAGGCCTGGTGACACCATTCCCTCACCTGCCCATGCACTGGACATCAGGATGTTTCTCTTTCTGTGCAATGCTGGGTGCCAGAGCCCTGGGCCACACCCTGGCCTGTGCCCATTTCTGGGCAATAAAAAAAAGTGCTGCTATGAACAAACATTTATGCACAAGTTTCTGTACAGACTTACATATGTCCTGCATACATTATGGTATAGATGTGTTTGTACAGCCAGATGACCAAAAGCATGTAAAATAAAACCACTGGCCAAGCTTTATTTTAGGATAATGCTCTTGGGCAAATTTCCCATTCAACAGAGCAGAACGGGAGAATGGCACATGTGTTCTGTGGTATAGAAAATTTAAAGAATGTGGTCAGAAAGGGGAAGGCTTAAGGCAGGAAGAGAAGGGCTTGAGGCAGGAAGAGGAGCACATCTAGAGTCATGTCTCCTCTGCAATTTGTCAGGGGATCCTGTTGACATCAGAGCCCTTCTGGGATGAGTCAGGAAAAGTCCACTGATTGGTAAGAGGCGCCATTCCAGCTTACGAATCAGCGTCAGGATGGCTGTTTCTTTGTGCATGTGGGTTGGTTGCTGCTTCTTTCCTTGTAGCCCATGGAATCAGGGGCTGACATGTTGTATAGTCTGTGCTCCTTTGCACATGCGGGCTGCTTGGTGCTTTGTTCCTTGCAGCCCGCTTCAGCGGGGGCAGCCATGTTTGTGTGTTTTGCATTCGCCTCACTAGCCTAAGAGTTTTCACAATTAAAATATATCAGGAAAAGGAGAGATCATTCCAGAATGACTCACATGCCTCTAAGCCAGATATGGCAGTTGTACATCCTGATAGTCCCTGGGCCCAGCACCTGGATGGGGTATGGTACCAGGAAGCACTGAGGAGTTCGTGAAGTGGCTTCCCCTCTGCATGGGGACCTGCAGTCAGGGTTAGGAAGGCTGGACGCTGAGAGGAAGGCCTCCAAAATAGAAGTCCTGCCTATTTCCAACCACCCCTGCTTCCTGCCCCACCTCTCCCCCACCCTCCCTGACACACTCTCTTGCCTGGACGGAGAGGCAGGTGATGGGATTGTGGCCAGCATAGTTTGAGGTCTGGGGAGGGGAGCTGACCCAGGCCGGGACAGCCTGTGGGGACAAGCCTGCATGGGGAGGGTGCAGGGGAAATAAACATGGCATCCCATGGTTAGATGGTGGTCTGCGTGTTCTGCTGCCCAGAGCGACGCTGTCTGAAGGAGGCTGCTGTCCCCAGGGCCCAGTCCCAGAGGGGCACAGCAGGCACTGTGCATTGGAAACAGGATGGAGGCATCTCAGAACCCCAAGAGGCAGAAGAGCTGTGTGGTCTACTACTGAGGCTTTCTTTGATTCCTTGTCCTTAGACTTGCGCAGACCTGCAGCTGCCAGCCTCCCATCTCACACCTCTACTTTTATCTTTGTCTGGACTGCTCTTTCCAAAATTTTCACAGTCTCCATTTTTTTTTTCTTCTTCTCGTACTAGGGCTTGAACCCAGGGTTGTCTAATCACTGAACCACATCCCAAGTCCTTTTTTGAGTTTTATGCAGAGACAGGGTCTCACGGAGTTGCTCAGTGCCTCGCCGATGTTGACGCTGGGTTTGAACGGATGACCCTCCCACCTCAGCCTCCCAAGTCACTGCATCCACCTCTCATGGAGTCATTCTAAGCCCTCAGGACTGGAGGTGGGCCAGGGCCCCAGCTCCACATTCACCCAGCTGTTCTGGAATTTTCTCTCCTGTGTCTGCCTCCCTGCCTGTTAAAAGCAAGGAACACTTGTGAAAAGGCAGAACAGCCACAGTACACTCAGGAGCACTGGAAATGTTAAGGCTATTCTGTTCCCAGAGAGTCAGAGCCTCTGTGCCCAGGCTGCCTCCCTCCTGGTGAGGGAGGTCTTCAGATTTTTGGATCCAGTTGAGGTGCTCCAAGCAGTTCAAGGTCAGTGCAGTGCCAGGGGGTCCTCTGCCTCCCACCTCCCATGTTTGGTCAGGTCTTCCCATTGTCACAGTTAAGAATTACCCAGAATATAAACAGGGCTCCAGTTTTCCTGTGTTACCCTTGCTGATTAACGCCTCTGATTTTATCTTGAGTCAGGTGAAACAATGTTTCAATGTTCTTTGTTTTGCCAGGTGCCCAAGTGTCTTTTCTGCTTGCTCCTTTGACCTTCCCTTTCTATTGACATGACTGCCTTGTGTTGCCACTTTCAGGAACACTGCAGTAACATTGTAGGCCCAGAGGTAAGGGCAAGGACAGGCAGAGATTCCAGGGTCAACACAGAAGATTCCGAAAGAAAGCCTGGGCCCAGTGGGTGTGGAGGTCAGGTGGGGTCCAGAACAGCACTGCTGCACACAGGCATGTGAGGTGACCTGCAAGTTTTCCCTGGGACCTGGTGGATTGTGGCTGGGTAGCATTCCACAACAGAGGTGAGGTCTAATTCTGCACTGATGCATGCTCCCTGAGCGTGCCCAGCATGCTCCCCGAGCCTCTGTCTCCTGCTACAGAGGCTTCTACTGATAAACTCTGCACTTTAGGCTAGCGGCAGCAGCAGCAACTGAGGATGGAAGATGGAGGAAGGTGGACTGTGGGGCAGCAGTGCCCCTTGGTGGAGCTGTGCCATGGGAGGCACGGTGGCAGGAGCCCTCCTTTCTGTTTCGGTTTTAGTTTTTGAAAGAGGATCTCACTGTGTTGTCCAGCCTGGTTATGACCTTAAATCCTGCCACAGCTGCTTGGGTACTGGGGTCACTAGTGTGTGCCACTTCACCTGGCTGAGGGTCCTGGCTGAGGCCACTTGGAGGCTTGGTGGGAGTCAGGGGAGAGGGAGGTATCTGAGGGTGGGCTGAGGTTCCAACACTGGATCCCCTTCCTTCTCGTGGGCCTGGGGTATTCCCAGACCTGTGAGCAAAGACGGGGGCCAGAGAACACTCTGGACCCTCTGAACCCTGAGCCTGCATGCAGACCAGCCCCTCTTACTGTGTGCCCTGAAATCAGCACAGAACATTTGTGACTCAGTTCACGTGGCAAGGAAAAACAGTCCTGGCTCCTGGATAGCAAGGTGTGGCTACAATGTAAGTCAGGCAGTCCACTGAGAGGGAGAAGGGGCAGTCTCAAGTCCAGGGACCTCCCAGGGCAGGAGACTTGATGCTCTAACCAGCCCCCTTTGGTGTATCATCTGGATCGTCCAACAGAGGACAGCAGCTGCAGCAGCTAGAACAGCTTTGAGGTAGGGGATGCAGCTGTAAGGACTGGCCACTCATAGGCCTGTCTGGGCTCGGGCCTCCATCCTTGAGGCAAGACCCTGATCTTGCTTCTGAGCATCCACCAGGCATAGGCTGAGCTCTGGGCTCTTCCCTTTTTACAGGTAGAACACTAAGGCCTGATAAGTCTTGAGTGTTTTCACACATAGGTCTCCTTCAATCAAGAGTGTCCATCAAGGCACAAGGCCCACACCTCTAATCTAGCCACTCGGAAGGCTGAGGTAGTAGAATGGCAGTTTCTAGGACAGCTTCAGCAACTTAGCAAGGCCCTAAGCAACTTACTGAGACCCTGTCTCAAAATAAATAATACAAAGGGCTGGGGATGGCTGGGCACTGTGGTGCATGTCTGTAATCCCAGTCTTTTGGAGGGGTGAGACAGGAGAATCTTGAGTTCAAAGCCAGCCTTATCAAAAGTGAGGCACTAAGCAAGTCAGTGAGACCCTGTCTCTACATAAAACACAAACTAGGGCTGGGGATGTGGCTCAGTGGTCGAGTACTCCTGACTTCAATCCTTGGTACCACAAAAAAGGGAGGGCTGGGGACATCGCTCAGTGGTTAAGCACTCAGAGGTTCAATCCATTGTACTAAAACCCCCCCAAACTATAGTACCCGGGGCTCACTGTCCCCCAGAAAGAAGCCTTTCACTGTGCTGCTCCTGGAAGGCTGGGTCCCAGACTGCACTTTTTGGCATGGAGGGGGAAGGACAGGCTGAATCAGCCCTTGGAGCCCATGACCAAGGCTCAATATCTGAAGAGGAATCTGCCAAAGGTGCTGTAGGTGACACTAGAGATAATGGCCCAGCCTCCTCCATGATTAACCTTGACACTGCCAGCTTTGAAATCACCTGGTCCAACCCCAGCCTGGCGGTGCCTGCCGCATCCTCCACAGGTGTCTTCATGTTGCTTTGTGATGGGTTACATAAAGAAATCTACACACTGGGGATACCCAGGGACAACCCCAACAACTTGTTTTTATATCTGGGGGTTGAACATCTGATCTAAGACACAGGCCTGCCCTGGAACAAGCACCCAGCTCCCCTCTCACCACCCACTCAGGGCAGCTGTGGGCTCCCTGACCACAAGGTCCCACACAACTATTTCCACCCCTGGGTGAGTGTGTGGGTGGTATCATTCTAAGCCCTAACAGTGTGGACTTGTCCCGTGTGGTGGGAGCACAGGACACAAGCAAACCATGAGCCATCTTCCCCTGAGAGTGGGAAGGCCTGTGGAGTGTGTGAGTATGCTGGGTGGCCTGACAGGAGCAAAGAGTGGACAGGGGAGGACACTTGTGGGAGAGGCTCTCCAAGAAAGAAAGCTACTGGCACAGAGGCATAGTCATCAATAGGAATTGGTCACGTGGTCACTGACCTAGTATCAAATTGGAGGCCAGGCTACATGGTGGTACAACTGCAGATGAGCCCAGGCAGGACACCAGCCCCAGGACAGCTGGCAGGCAGAGGGAGACAGCACTCTCCTGACACCTCCATGACCTCCTTGAGCCATCAAAGTCAGGCATAGCTGATTCACTCAGTTGAGAAATGACCTCAGACAAGAACCTGAAAAGAGGGCTGAAGTTGTAGCTCAGTTGGTAAAGAGATTGCACCACTGGGGGGGGGCACTGAAAAGAACAGAATTGCATGGAGACCTCCTCAAAACTCTGCCTTGGTGGTCCTGTTAAGCAAAGAGTCTGTAGGCTCACATAACTTGAGAGTCACTTTCAAAGACCTCTGGATGGTGTCCCTCATGTTTGGGTGGTGTTTGCAGCTCCCTAATAACCCCAGGCACATTTCTACACTTTTCCTTTAAAGGGCGCATAGTTCATCATCCAGGGTTAACTGTGTGTTGTTTCTCACTGGTCTGAGGCTGGACAGCAATGTAGCACTGGAGTGACCTCACGACACACCAAGTCTTTGTGAGGTACTGCTGCTGTGGGCACAGGCCCTCAGATCAGTTGCATGGAAGACCAATAAGCCAGGCCCCTGGTGGTGGCCATACCCAGGACTGGCTGTGGCACCAGACAGCTGCAGAGGTGTTATGGGGACACTGACGTGTTCCCTGCTGGTGGTGGCAGGACAATCGGGTTTCTGGGAGCTGTCTGCACAGTATCTTGTGGAAATGATGTTTTCAGGTTTTGATGTTTGTCTTGTTTGGGTTTTTGCTTTTTTTCTGTGGTGCTGGGGATTGAACCCAGGCTTCGGGAATGCGAGGCAAGCCCTCCACCATCTGAGCTATATCCTGAGCCCATGGGTTTTGAGTTTTTAATCAGTTGGTCAGTTGGAATTGGGGATTGAAGTTAGGGACACTCTGCCACTTAGCTACATCCCCAGCCCTTTTTATATTTTTATGTTGGGACAGTCTCACCAAGGCTGGTGTTGAACTTGGGAACCCCCTGCCTCTGCCTTTGAGCCACAGTGATTACAGGCAGGTGCCATTGCACCTGACATATTCAGTTCTTTTGTTTTGTCTTAGTACCTGGGATGGAACTCAGAGCTTCTCAAACACTGAGCCACGTCTTCAGCTGTGGAGGCTGAAGTAAAGATGAAGTGGGATTTTCCAGCTTTTGGATCTGTGCTTTTTTGTGCTTCTCTGTCTCATTTTGATGTCATCTTCTAGGATCACACTGTGACTTCTTAGGTCTGCAGTATTTACTTCCACACCTGAGACCAAGGGGCTTGGAGGAAAGGGCATCTCCTGTCTCCCCATTTAGAGGGGTGTGCAGATGGGAAGATAAGTGCATAACCTCTGCTGGTTTTCTTAACCTCTGAATGTCCATCCTTTCATCCCGCTTATATTCTGGAGTTGCTTTGCACGAAATGATGCAATTGGGCTCCCAGCTGTCCCTGCCATGATTTCAACATTCTCTTCTGCTGAGCTGGTGTTCAGGTCATCAGGGATGCAGCAGAGGTGCAGTGAAACTATGTGTGGTGTGACAGGGCTGAACACTCTCTGGGGGCCTATCCTGAAAGAACCCTGATGAGAAAGGGGAGAAAGAACATTGGGAACCCCTGCTCTTGGTGGAACGCCCACTGTAATTTTGGGCAGTTCTTAAAACATTGCCTCCTATTTTGGGATGTACCTCAGTGGTAGAGCATTTGCTCAGCATGCAGGTTCAAAACCCAACACTGCTTAAAAAAATAAAATAAATGATTTCAAAGAAAAGACAATCTCAGTTGTATGCACCCATAATCCCAGCTCCATGGGAAGCTGAGGTAAGTCTTTGTGGCCAGCCTGAGCAACTAGTGAGACTCCATCCCAAAATGAATACAAAAGGCTGTGGATGGAGCTC
>PVHX01032920.1:0-13478 GCA_004024805.1 Geosciurus inauris
ATTCTTTTTCAAATGTCTGGTAGAAATTGAGACTACATTCAGTCCTGGGCTTTTGTTGTAAGGATTTTAATTGGTTCTTCAATTTCATTGTCTGATATTTGTTTAAGTTTTCTATATACTCACAGTTTGGTTTGGGTAGGTCATACATCTCTAGTAATTTGTCAATACCTTCAAGACTTTCTAGCTTTTTAGAGTGTATATTTTCAAAATGGTTTCTGATGATCCTCTGGGTTTCTTTAGTGTCTATTGTTCCTTTTTTATCAGTAATTTTGTAAATTTGAGTGTTGTCTCTCTTCTGGTTAGTTTGGCCAATGGTTTATCAATCTTGTTTATCATTTCCAAGAACCAACTCTTTTTTCATTTATCATCTGTTTTTTATTTTCAATTTTATTAATTTTGGCTTTGATCTTAATTATTTTTGTCTTCTACTAATTTTGGAATTAGTTTGTCCTTCCTTTTCTAGGGCTTTGAGGTATAATGTTAGATTATTTATTTGGCATATTTCTATTTTGTTTAATGTAGAATCTCAGTGCTATAAATTTTTCTTGTAGAACTGTCTTCAGAGTGTACCAGAGAATTAGCTATGTTGTATCTTTATTCTTATTTGTTTCTAATTTTCCTGATTTCTTTTGTGATTTATTCTTCATTAAATTGCATACTATTTAATTTGTAGAAATGACAGCAGTATCTTTTTTGTTGTAGTTCATTCCTTAACATATTTTCTTAAGTTCATTGAATATTTTAAGTATGAACTTTTCAAATTATTTCTCCAACATCTCCTCTGTTGTCATATTGATGGAAACAATTGTTAAAGTGTTGTGGGCTGTTTGGGGTGGTTTGTTTCATTACTTTTTATAATGCTTTTATGTCTATCCATCTATTATGCAAAAGAAGAAAGAACAGAGTGAAATTAAAGAAAATGTAAAAAGAATAATATAAAAAAAGTTAAAAAGATGAAAAAGTTTGATGAGATTTGAAGCAGTAGGCGGTAATGTAAGAAGGAAAGAGGTATTAAATGGAGCAAGTATAAACCTAAGGTTGGGAAACAAATAATGATTAATGCTTTAAAACATTAGAAGAAATGAAATCAAATGTGCTGAAGGCACCTTTTCAAATATGAGTGGGAGCAATAATCAAATCAAATTCTTAATGCATGTTCCTGGTTTGAATTTTATTAGGATTTGGGGCAAAAGAGTCTGGTGGCTGTGTGCAAGTATGAGATTTGTGATTGTGGGTGGTCTGTGGTGCATAAGCTCCCCTCTGACTGATGTAGATTGCCAGGGTACTCTACCTGTGAATGGGAAAAAGAGTTAGTTGAGCTGCCTGAATTTTACCTCTTACTGCCTAAGGTTGAGAATTGTGTGAGCCTCTCACCTCCACTGACTGAGTTAGAGATAGTTGTTCCACTTGCATTTTATGCTCTCACTGCCTGTGACTGTTCATCATGGGTGTCTGTTCTCGTCTTTGCTTAACCTCCTACGGAAGATGTGTGGGGCACTGAGTTGGGGCTGACACTTCCTGGGAGTGATTAACTCTCAGATTTGCTCTTCCCCACTCGCCTTGTCCATGGTGAGCAAGAGGTGTTTTTTAGTAACTTTCAGCTAGTACCTATTCCTCTACAAGTTGCTTCTAGTCAGAATATTGAGACTACCCTTTGCAGAAGTATTCTCTCTGGTTATATTGGTCGGTATCTGAAGGTGGAGAGAAGGTGTGTTAATTTAATTTCTTCTAAGGAGACTGGTTAATTGTGGACTTTACAAGGTGACTGCCATGTCCAGCATAGCTTTCAGTGTACAATTTGGCTTAAACTGCTTGATCTCCTTCACTTACTTTGTTTCTCCTGTCAAATTTTAATTTTCTCTGCTTTACTTTCCAGCTTTAATTAAGGAAGTGATGTGCTTTTCCTTACCCTCTTTCTCTCTTTGTTACCCCTCCCTCCTTACTCTGCCTCAGTCTCTATTTTTATTTTCTGCTCCAGTAACCAAACTTCAAGTTTCTCCAAGTCTCAGACTGTCAAATATTGAGTTTTAGAATATTTACTATGTTCTTTCACTGATATCATTTTAGAGTGTGAAGTGATTGGGGCTTATTGACTAGATCCTCTCTGCCATGTTCTGATACCCCCTTCTGCTTTTATTATGTCCCTTTTCCCCATTAGCTCCCACATTTGAGAGAAAACATAATGATACTTATCTTTCTGATTCTGGCTCCTTTGCTTTACTTGAGGCTCTCTAATAACATTTATTCTGCTACAAATTACATAATTTGTTTTTTATGGCTACATAAAACTCCTTTATGTATATATACCACATTTTCCTTATCCAGTCATCTGCTGACAGACACTTAAGTTGATTGAATAACCTGACTATTTTGAGTTGTGCTGTAATAAACATTGGTTTGCATGTATGTCTAAAGTATGCTGACTTTAATTCTTTTGGATAAATATCAAAAATTGTATAAATGAATCATATAGTAGTTCTATTTTTATTAATTTTGCAAAATATCCATATTGATTTCCATACTGGATGTGCTAGTTTATATTCCCACCAACAGTGTATCTGCTTTCTAATTTCCCCACCTTCTCACCAGCACTTGGGGGTTTTTTTGTTGTTGTTCGCTTTTGTTTTTGTATTCTTTTTTTTTTTTTTTTTTTTTTTTTTTTTTTGAGCAGAGTGGAGTGGTACAGAGATTTCAACTCAGGGGCACTTCACCACTGAGCCACATACCCAGAGACATGGTCTCACTGAGTTGCTTAATGCCTTGCTGTTGTGAGGCTGGTTTTGAACTCTTGATCTTCCTGCCTCAGCCTCCTCAGATTACAGGCTTGTGCCACCATGCCTGGCTTTATTTGTATTCTTGAGGATTATCATTCTGATGAGTGAGAGGGAATATCAATGTAATTTTGTTATTCTTCTTTTTCAGAACTATTTTGTACAGTTCAGATGCTATTTTCCCACATAAATTTTATAATCACAAATAAAGAGTGTTGCATCTATGGAACAGTTTGGGAAGAGATGACATTAATAATGAACCTTGAAAACAATATATATGCTGTATAGAATATTTCTATCCATATATTTAGGCCTTCATTGATGTTTCCCTTCTATGTATTTTTTCACCATATAGAACTTGCACACATTTTTAAAAATAGCAAAGATTTTAGTGCTATTATAAATGACACTTTTAAATTTATTTTCCAAATGCTCATAGATACTGTTAATATTTCATTTTTAACCTTTTCTTTTTCCACATTTTATTGGTGTGCTATAGTTATACATAAAGATGGATTTTGATTTTGTTGTTACGTATTTGCACATGCAAAAAATATAGCAGTATTATTTGGCCAATATAACTTCCTTGTACTTTTCCCTTCCTTCCCCTCTTCCCACTCCATAGTACCTTTCTTTTACTGATCTCCCTCTGATTTTCATGAGATCCCTGTCCCCCATCTTTCTTCTCCTTTTTCCTATGTAGCTTCCACATCTGAAAGAAAATATACAACCCTTGACCTTCTGACTTTGGCTTATTTCACTTAACACAGTGGTCTCTAGTTCCATCCATTTTCCTGCAAATTATATATTGTAATTTTTCTTTATGCCTGAATTATACTCCAATGTAGAAATACAGTAGACTTTAAATATTGGTATTGAATCTTGAAACTTTGGTAAATTAAGTGTTTAGTTCTAGTGGCATTACTGTAGTAGAGTAATGCAATCTGGTGACTGTGAACTGAATCCTGTGAAATTGTGAACCCAAATAAATATTTTGTCCTCTAAGTTAACTTTGTTAGGTATTTGATCACAATGATAAAAAAACTCACTAACACAGTAGTCTACAATCCCAACAACATATGCAAGTGTTCACTTTTCTTGGCATCTTTGCTGGCATTTGTTAAATTTTGCAATTTGGATAATATCCAGAATCATATTTAAATTTGAATATTGAGCATCATCACATTTCTAAGATAAAAATTCTTGTTCATGAGATATTTAAATTTAGTGCAATATTTTTCTGAAATGGTTGGTAGAATTTGTGAAAAAAAATATGAATCCAGGGGCTGGAGCTGTAGTTCAGTGGCATAGCGTTTGCCTACCACATATGAGGCACTGGGTCTGATCCTTTGCACCACATAAAAATAAACAAATAAAACAAAGATATGCTGTCCATCTACAACTACAATTTTTAAAAAAAAACTATGAACCCAGAAACTTTCTGATTTGAAAGAGTTTTGTGTAAAATTTCTTAATACAAAATAATTCAGGTTTTTTAATCCTTCTGGAGTGAATTTTGTTAGTTTCTTTCTTTCAGTGAAATAGTCTGTCAGTTCTAAGTTGAAAAGTTAATGATCATAAAGCTGTTCTTTTGTTTTATTTATATCCTTTAAATCTTGGTATATTATATAGTAATTATCTCTCTTCTAATTCTGATATAGATGATAGATATATATGGATATGGATATATATATACAATTTTAAATAATTTATTCAATGTTTTAAAGAGTCATTGAATTACTTGATTTTTATGATCTCAATTTTATTGATTTCTTCTGTTGTATTTATTACTTTCTTCCTTCTACATGCTTTGTGTTTCTATGCTGCTCTAGCTTCTTAATATGGAAGCTTAAATAGTTGATTTGAAACATTTCTTCCTTTTTCTAAAATGAGAATTTAATGCAATAAATTGTTTTTAATGAATTTAATGCTATAAACTGCTTTAATTCATATCCCAGAGTTTTAAAATTCTTACATTTTTATTTAAAATAAATTAAAAATATTTTTAAACTTCCCTTGTGTCTCCTCTTTTACCTATGTTTGTTTAGAAGTATATTTTTAACTTCAAAAAATTTGGATGTTCTCCAGAGATTTGATTTGCTTGATTTCTTCTTTGCTTCCCATGGACAGAAAATATAACACAGATGCTTTTTCCTATTGTCAATTTATTAAGGTTTATTTTATGACCAAGAATAAGGCCTAAAATAACTTACATTTTATGATAACATATAATGAATGTGTAATCTGTTATTGTTGAGTGAAATATTCTTTAAATGACAATTATTTCATATTGGTGGGCACTGGTTTTTGTGTCTGATAAATCCTCATTGGTTCCTGTGTACCTGTTCTTTCAATTACTAGGAGGTGAATTTTTCATTGTCTTTGTATTATTTTAGATCTTTCTATTTCAACTTTCAGTTATACCATTTTGCTCCCTGTACTTTTAAATTCTATTTGCCCATGTAGAAATAATTTATATTTCTGCATCTTCTTGATGTATTCTTTTTATCCCTGATATTCCTTCTGAAATCTATGCTTCCTGATATCAATACACACAATTCAGTTTTCTTTGAATTAGCTTTCATGTGGTGTATTTTATATCATTTTATATCTTTTTACTCTAATTATTTCTTTATTTCAAAATTGATTTCTTGTAGACAGCATAGGTTTGAGTATTTGTCCCATCAATATCTGTATTTATTTAGTATACATAGATCATTAAGATTTAATATAACTGTGAGCCAGGCGCGGTGGTGCAAGCCTGTAATCCCAGCACTTAGGGAGGCTGAGACAAGAGAATCGCAAGTTCAAAGCCAGCCTCAGCAATGGCGAGGCGCTAAGCAACTCAGTGAGACCCTGTCTCTACATAAAACACAAAATAGGGCTGGGGATGTGGCTCAGTGGTCAAGTGCCCCTGAGTTCAATCTCTAGTACCAAAAAAATTTAAAAGAAAAATTTAAAAAAAGATTGAATATAAGTGTGAATATATTGGTTTAAAAGCCTATTATTTTCCTAGTTATTTTCTATTTGTTCTTTTATTTCTCCTTTATTATATTGATTACTGTTATAATTTTATTCTATCTCCAATTTTGATTATTTTAAATATAATTTAAATTTAAATACATCAAAATATTATTGATGACTCTGACATTCATGACCTACATATTTAATTACAGTCAACCTGCAAATAATATACTTCATATGTAATGTCTGAAGTTTACTGAAAAATGTACTCCCAATTTTTTCTTTCCCTTTTTGAAATATTTTTTAAGAAATTTTACTTTTACACATCCTCTAAACATGCATTATATTGTCCCCATTTTTGCTTTAAGTAATCAATTATCTTTAATGTAAATAAAATAATATAAAATAAATTTTATATTTGCTTAATTTTTACCATTTTTGGCATTTCTTTGTAAGGATCCAAGTGTCTTCTGGTATTAAATCCATTTGTCTGAAGAACTTTACTTAACTTTTCTTACAGTTCATTTTTAATGAGTGATCTTTACTTTAGATTGTTTAAAAAGTCTTTTTATTCATTTATGAAACTTTTAAAACTATATATTGACTTGTTGGTTGCCAACTTTTTTCTCTTTAAGTGCTTTAATGATGCCATTCCGTAGAAATTTGCCTTTTCTAGTTTATGTCAAGAAACTTACTATCATTCATATTTTTGTTTCTCTTTATTGAACCTGATTTTACCTTCCAACACAGTGAAGATTTTATATTTATTTTTCATATGTAGTAGCTTAAATATAATTTGTGAATGCATGTGTGTGTGTGACTGCATGCATATGCATGTGGGAATATGTACAAAGCATGTGTAGAGAGGGAAGGACAAAGAGACAGAAAGAGTTTGTGTGGTCAGGACATTTTTTTATTCTTAGTAATTTTTGACACCCTTTAATATCTTTAATTGCTTTTGTAAAGTTCTCAGCTGTTTGTCAAATATTACTTCTACCCAATTCTCACTCTGTCCTCCTTCTTGGCATACAATTGCATGTACTTTAAATTGATACCATTCTAAAATTTAATATTTGGTATAATTTTTACTTGTGTTCCATTTGATAGTTTCTACATATCTTTTTTAAAGTCATGTGTTTCTTCTACTCTGTCCAGTTTAGTGATGAATACTTCAAAAGTATCCTCATCTTTTATTGCATTTTTTTCTAGAATTTCTTTTTTGTACTTTTTTGCATTCCATTTCTTTGCTGAAATTACTCATCTCTTTATGCAAGTTGTAATTGTTTTCCATGTATAGCTGTGAACTTGTTCATCAGTTATTTTTTGGGTCCTTGGATTACCAACCTCTCAGCCATATCTAAATCTCATTTTAAAGATTGTTTTGTTTCACAACAATGGTTTTTTTTATTTTCCTTTATTATGTTACTAAGTTTTTCTAAAGCTGGATACTGTGTATAGGCAAGTGAAATCTGAGGTAATTAGTATTTATGTTTGGAAATCAGCAGATTTCTATTGCCTTTACTAATGCTGATTCTTTATTACAAATCATGGAATCAATCCAGTTAAGTGTTGAGCTGAGTTTTATTGTTTATGTACAGTGTACTACAGTCTTTATATTCTTTTAGTTTCACTTCATGCTAGGGTATAAAAACTGGTCCCTTAAAGCTTTTTCTCACTCTTCCATTTTTACCATCAGTTTTACTCTTTACCAATGAACCAAGTCTTCTAAGAGAGGATCCTCTATACACTATTACTCAACACCCAGAAGTAGTCTGCTATTGTTTGTTACTCAGTTCTTGCTGGGGTGTTGAGTGAATATCATTTGATGCATTCTTTGTTCTCCTGGTTCATTGTCAGATCTAGTTAGGCTCTGGGTCTCTGGATATTGTGAGAGAGATTTTTTCAGAAAGACACATACCTATGACATCCATACTATATGTCACATCTTTAGCAGGTCTTGTACTTGAGGTAAGCTTTTATCCCTCTATTAGCAGAGGTATATTTCTTTTTTTTATCAGATGGACACAATATCTTTATTTTATTTATTTTATTTTTATGTGGTTCTGAAGATCGAACCAGTGCCTCACGCATGCAAGGCAAGCACTCTACCACTGAGCCACAATCACAGCCCCCGAAGTATATTTCTTATAGTCTTAATTCAGGACAGTTTTCTGCACCTTTTTGAAGGGGCACAGAACATCTGTGTATCTTTTGTTTTGCTTTCCCTATCATTGAGAAATGGAACTCTAAATATGTCCTAGGGGGTACAGATTTTGTTGCACTTCCCCAAGTGAAATTTAGATTTTTGTTCTTTAGAAGCATATAGTGAATCTAAGCAGAGTTTTTTTTATTTTTGTTTTTTGCCTTTCCTGTTGCTGGCAGTGATCCTTTCCCCAAGACTTGTAGCACTGAGGGAAGTTTTCTCTAGTTTCTTATGTTGGTTCTCATATTTCTCATGAGGGAATAAGATTCATGGAGAAGAGAAGGAAGTGGGTGCAAACTAACCTTTATTTTCAGCTCTTATATTTTCTATTACATCATACTAACCCACACTAAGCCTTTAACTATTGATTTAGATGTATTTAAAATTCTTCCCCATTTCTATGGCAGCCCCATTGTTGTTCCATGTTCTATTCCTGATGAGCAAGGGTGTGATGCCTATTTCTCCTTAGAAGCACCTTACTTTCTTTATGTTTACTTCAGTTTTCTGACAGATTAAAAATATGATTTTGTATATTTTCTGATTTTTTTAATGATCATTTATTTGAGAATAATTCCCTTTCCAGCTTTTTACAAACAATCAAAGCCAGAACTCCTGACTTCCTTTTTAAATGATTATTATGGTTATGTTGTTAAGAATAAACTGCAGGTAAGCAAAGGTAGAAGTAGACAGTATAATTAGAAGAATTTGCATCAGTATAGTTGAAAAATTATGATTATTTGAACAAAATCATAGTAATAACAGTGAGGAGATTTGGACAGATTCTGAAAATATGGTGTATGTAGATTCAACAGGATTTAATAACTGCTTGGATGAGAATTGCAAGAAAGACAGTGTGGTCAGGGATTATTCTGAGATTTTATTTTGAGGAAGTGGAAGGATAGAATTGGTATTCATTAAAATAGTTTCCTAAAAAAAGATTAGGTGTTGGGGAAAGACCAGGAGGTTTTTTTGAGGAAAACATATTATGTTTAAGGTGTCTATCAGATATAAAATATTATATATGAGTCTAAGATGTCTATCAGATATTCAATACTATGTATGAGTCTAAGTATATAAAAATCATATGTTTAAAAATGTCTGGATTAGAAGTATAAATTTGATGGTTTTCAGTGTATGGATAGTATTTTAATCCCTGAGACTGGGTGATAAATTGACTATAGATGGACCCAGACTTACAATGGTTTGACTTTGATTTTTTTTTTTTTTTACTTTATGATGGTACAAGAAAAAATAGGCCCGAATTTTCATCATGTCGAATTAAGACCTTACTTCCCTAACAGGACTCCTATAGCACAATAAGTAAAATCAAGAATCAATAAATGGGATGGATTCAAACTAAAAAGCTTCTTCTCAGCAAAAGCATCAAGAACTGAACAGGGAGCCAACATTCTGTGAACAAATCTTTGCCACATGCACATCTGATAGAGCACTAATCTCCAGTATATATAAAGAACTCAAAAAACTTAGCACCAAAAAAACAAGCAAACAAAGAACCCAATAAATAAATGGGCCAAGGAGCTGAACAGAAACTTCTCAGAAGAAGATATACAATCGATCACCAGACATATGAAAAAATGTTCAACATGTCTAGCAATTAGAGAAATGCAAATCAAAACTACTGTAAGATTTCATCTCACACCAGTCACAATAATAATTATCAAGAATACAAACAATAAGTGTTGGCGAGGTTGTGGGAGAAAAGGCACCCTCATACATTGCTGGTGAGACTGCAAATCAGTACAACCAATCTGGAAAGCAGTATGGAGATTCCTTAGAAAACTTGGAATAGAACCACCATTTGACCCAGCTATTTCTCTCCTAGGTCTATACCCAAAGGACTTAAAAACAGCATAGTACAGTGATGCAGCCACTTCAATGTATAGCAGCTCAATTCACAGCTAAACTGTGGAACCAACCTAGATGTTCTTCAATAGATGAATGGGTAAAGAAACTGAGGTATATATACACAATGGAATATTACTCAGCAATAAAAGAGAATAAAATTATGGCATTTGCAGGTAAATGGATGGAGTTGGAGAATATCATGCTAAGTGAAGTAAGCCAATCCCCCCAAAAAAATGAATGCCAAATGTTCTCTCTGATAAGTGGATGCTGATCCATAATGTGGGGGAGGACACAGGAAGAATGGAGGAACTTTGGTCAAGGGGTGGAATGGGGGAGGTGGTATGGGGACAATAAAGCTGGTGGAATATGATAGACACCATAGGCCTAGCTTCATGTATGACTGCATGTATGTTGTGATTCTACATCACATACAATAGGAGAAATGAAAAATTGTGCTCCATCTATGTACAATGAATCAAAATGCATTCTGCTATCATGTTTTCCTAAGTAGAATAAATAATTAAATAAAATTAAAAGATAAAAAAAGAAAATGATACACATTCAGTAGAAACCATACTTTAAATTTAGAATTTTTCTATTCCTTGACTAATGATGTATATAAGATGCTCTTACAAGTCACAGCTCCATATCAGCCATGAGATTAAATAGGTAAGAAACTTCTGCTGGTTTGAGCCAGTTAGATGAGACACAGAGAGAGTGGGGTCCCAGGATGTCTCCTATATAACCACCACTTAAAGGCCAATGGAACGCCCTATTATCACCGTGTACTATCCAGACTTTAACATAACAACTTTGGGGAACATTACCCATATTTATACTATAAAACTAACAAAATACAAACATGGGTTTATGGATGAGTGATTTTTTCCTTCCTCCCTGAAATAACTTAGAAATAGTCAATATGTTCAGTTTGTCCTATCAATAGCAGAGATAATTTTATAACCTTTTCATTTGTGTTAACCTTGCAATTCACTTTCCCCAATTGAGTACAAAAGAAGTGAGGTCATGCAAGGTTCCAAGAACCTTGAATATTTCATTTTTACTCTCTTGGAATACTGTTGTCATGTGAAAATCATGGTAAATCCCTTTGAGGATGGGTATGAAGAACTAGGCACAGCTATGCAGTAATATCAACTTTATCAGGCTTGCCAGATAAGGTATACATCTTCTGTGTAAGAACAAATGAGACCATGTAGAGAAAAGATAAGCCAAGTTACCTGGATATGATTCAAATTGCAAACCTATAGAATCATAAGTAAATAATTTCTTCTTCCTTTGAGCCACATTTTTTGCAGTGCAAGTAAAAAGAAACTATCAGAGAATACTGCATAACTGAGCAACTTATTTTTTGTTAGTTTGTTGTGTTTTTGTTTTTTTTTGGTACTGGAGATTGAACTCAGGGACACTTGACCACTGAGGCATATCCCCAGCCCTATTTTGTGTTTTATGTAGAGACAGGTTCTCACTGAGTTGCTTGGTGTCTCTTTGTTGCTGAGGCTGGCTTGGAACTAGAGATTCTCCTGTCTCAGCCTCCCAAAGTGCCAGGATTACAGGAGTGAGACACCATGCCTGGCTTCTAGTTTCATCCATTTACTAGCAAATGCCATAAAATTTCATTCTTCTTTAAAGGGTGAGTAATATTCCATTGTGTATATATACATCACAACTTATCTATCCATTCATCTGTTGATGGCCATCTAGGTGGGTTTGAGAGTTGTGAATTGAGTAATTATAAACATTTTTATTTTAAATCCTTTTGGTATAAGCCAAGGAGAGGGATAGATTGGCCAAATAAGAAATTTCCATTCTGCTTATCATAGTGGTTGCACCAATTTGAATTTCCATGAGCACTATAAGAGTATAACTTTTCCCCCACATCCTAAACAACTTTTATTGTTATTTGTATTCTTGAAAATTGCCATTCTGACTGAAGTAAGATGAAATATCAGTGTAGTTTTGGTTTGCATTTCTCTAATTGCTAGAGAAGTTGAACATTTTTTTCATATTTTTTTATCAATTGTATTTCTTCTTCTATGAAGTGTCTGTTCAGTTCTTTTGCCCATTAACTTATTAGGTTATCTGTTTTCTTCGTGTTAAGTTATTTGAGTTCTCTTTTTTTTAAGATTTTTTTTTTGAGATGGACACAATATCTTTTATATATTTTTATGTGGTGCTGAGGATTGAACCTAGTGACTCGCATGTGAGGCAAGTTCTTAGAGAGAATTCTTTCAATTTTTCTCCATTTAGAATGATGTTGACCTTGGGTTTAGCATATATAGCTTTTACAATGTTGAGATATGTTCCTACTATTCCTTGTTTTTCTACTGTTTTGAACATGAAAGGCTGCTGTATTTTGTCAAATCTTTTATCTGCATCTATTGAGATGATCATCTTATTCTTTTCTTTAAGTGGATAAACCCCACTTGATCATGGTGCACTATCTTTTTCATATGTTTTTGTATGCTATTTGCCATAATTTTAATGAGAATTTTTTCTTCTATGTCCATTATGGGTGTGGGTCTGCAGTGTTCTGTCTTTGATATGTCTTTTTTGGATTTTGGTATCAGGGTGATACTAGCTTTGTAGAATGTGTTTGGAAGAGTTTCCTCATTTTCCATTTCATGGATTAGTTTAAGGAGTACTGGTGTTAATTCTTTTTTGATGGTCTTGTAAAACTCATCTGAGAATTTATCTGATCCTTGGCTTTTTTAGTTGGAAGAGTTTTGATGGTTTCTTCTTTACATTGATGGAAATTGATCTGTTTGAATTGTGTTTGTGCTCCTCATTCTGTCTGAGTAAGTCATATGTCTCTGGATATTTGTCAATGTCTTCAAGTTTTTCTATTGTATTTGAGTATAAATTTCAAAATAGTTTCTAATTTTTTCTCTATTTTAGTAGTGTCTGTCATGAAATTTCCTTTTTCATCATGAATTTTAGTAATTTGAGTTTTGAATCTTTCTATTTCTTAGCCTGGGTAAGGGTTTATTGATTTTATTTAGTTTTTCTTTTCTTTTTCTCTTTGTGTACTGGGGATTGAACTCAGGGGTACATGACCACTGAACCACATCCTGAGCCCTATTTTGTGTTTTATTAAAGGCAGGGTCTCACTGAGTTTCTTAGTGTCTCCATGTTACTGAGGCTGGCTTTGAAGACATAATTCTCCTGTCTCAGTCTCCCAAAGTGCTGGGATTACAGGCATGTGCCACTGTACCTGACTAATTTTATTTAGTGTTTTGAAGAACCAACTTCTCATTCTGTCAATTTTTTTAATTGTTTCTTTTGTTTCAGTTTCATTGATTTCAGTTCTGATTTTAATTATTTCTGCATTCCACTACTTTTGGTGTTGATTTTTTTTCTTCTTTTCTAGCCCTTTGAGATGTAATGTTAGGTCATTTCTTTGTTGACTTTTTATTCTTTTAATGAATGAGCTCAATGCAATAAACTTTCCTCTTAACACTGCATTTATGTTTTCCCAGAGATTTTGACATGTTGTATCACTATTCTCATTAACCTATACATATTTTTTATTTCATCCCTGATTTCTTCTGCTATTCCTTTATCATTCAATAGCTTATTATTTAGTTTCCAGGTGTTAGAGTGGCTTCTACATCTATCATTGATTTACAATTTCATCCCATTATGATCTGATAGAA
>PVHX01032921.1:0-13495 GCA_004024805.1 Geosciurus inauris
CCTCGCTAACTTGCTGAGGCTGGCTTTTTTTTTTTCTTTTTTTGGGGGGAGTACCAGGGATTGAACTCAGGGGTACTCAACCACTGAGCCACATCCTCAGCCCTATTTGGTGTTTTATGTAGAGACAGGGTCTCACTGAGTTGCTTAGTGCCTCACAGTTGCTGAGACTGGCTTTGAACCCGCGATTCTCCTGTCTCAGCCTCTCAAAGTACTGGGATTACAGATGTGTGCCACCATGCCTAGCTCTGAAGCTGGCTTTGAATCTGTGATCCTTCTGCCTCAGCCTCCCAAGGCATCAATGTGCCCATTTTACAGGCAAGTGAACTAAGGCATAGAGAGTCTAACTGATCTGCTCGTGACTCAGCTCCCTGTATGTCTTCTGTTATTTCTAACAGATTTGCTTCTTCATTTTTAATGGGTCCCTGGATTCCAGTATTGGATGTCTCATAATTTACTCATATGTGCCCCTCTCACAGATGAACACTTAGGTACTTTCCAATAACTAGTCTTCTTCTGATGGACATTTGGGTACTTTTTATTGTTTGCCATAACACTATTGCAATCAGCCTCTTTATATACATTTGTTTATGGTCTTGAGTAATTCTTGAGTAAATATCTGGAGAAACAATTACAGAAATATTTTTTAAAATGATGAGCAGAAAAGCCAATGTGCATCCCATAAAAGTGGCCCATAGATGCTGAGAGCAACTGTGAGCACTCTGGGTTGGTCTAAGAACTGTCATTTATAGGTGTCAGGATGCTGGGCTGGGTCCAGAAGGTGCTGCCTCAGCCCCCAGGAGCTCCTCAGAAGACCAAGATGGAGAAGGAAGAGGAAGAAGAAGAGGAGGAGGAAGAGGGAGAACTGGAGTCAGAGCTGGAGCTGGAACCAGAGGTAAAACAAGAGCCAGAGTCTCAAACAGCCACTCAGAGCCGGGCGTGGTGGTGCATGCCTGTAATCCCAGCACTGTGGGAGGCTGAGGCAGGGGAATTGCAAGTTCAAAGCCAGCCTCAGCAACAGCGAGGCACTAAGCAACTCAGTGAGACCCTGTCTCTACATAAAACACAAAATAGGGCTGGGGATGGCTCAGTGGTCAAGTGCCCCTGAGTTCAATCTCCAGTACCGAAAACAAGCAAAAAAATAGCCGCTCAGGAGGCTGAGCCAGAGGGTGCCTCCCCGGGGAGAAGCAGAGAGTAAGGAAGTACAGATGGCCTTGCTGCTCAGGGACTTCCTAGCATGGGCCACCTGCTCCCCAAGGACCTTCTACAACAGAGAAAGAGTCAGAAGGAAATATGGTGGGCACTCAGGGTGGACACTGTCCCCAAAGAGTGGACAGTGCTTGCCTAAGGCTATTTGTGTAAAAGGTTAGATAGTGACATTTTAGGCCTTGTGCGTTGTGCCATCTCTGTTACTCATCTCTGCCGTTATAGTGTGGAAACAGCTATGGAGAATGTATAAACAAATGAGCATGGCTGTGTTCCAATAAAACTTTATTTACAAAAATCAAGCAATAATCTCGATATGGCCCATGGACCACATTTTACCAACCTCCTAGAGTCTAGAACAGAGCCACTCCAACTAGCCAGCCAATGAACTATTTGTTATCAGTCTAGGATGACATTAGGGACTTGATCCAGAATGCAGATCTACTGTGTAGCTAAGTACATTGCTTAGTTCAGTTGGCATCTGTTTTGTAGTGAGACTTTGTTGATTGAGAGACAGGGAGTTAATATACATCCTGGTGTAACTGTTTAATCATCATGAACCAAGAACAGTTTGCACATTGGCACTGGCTCTTGTCCCACAATTTGAGGGAAATTCCTCTAGAATTTTCCTTCAAGTATCTCAAAGCTTGCCAGTTCTGTATCTCATCCATTCAGGGGCCAGATGACAAGTAATTTAGCAGCTCAATTAAATGGAATTGATTTAGCTTCTAATTGATGCTCGGCCCTGTGCTCAGTGCTGAAGACATACAGATGGCTAAGGCATTGCTTTGGAGGTCAGCAGATGAGCACCTAGCCAGCTGATTTTGCCAGGAGATGGTTGGTGAGGCGATATGGCCAGTTCTAATATTGGCCTCAGCTCTACCCTTCTGGAAGGGCCAAATAAATGTGTCAGACTGGGAACTATGGGAGTGCAGGAGAGAGTCACCTTCATTTTGGACACTGGAAGCTGGTGGGGGGATGCTTCTTAGATAGAGCCTGGAACAGAATCTTAACTGTGGGAGATGGAGAGATGGGTCATTCTTGGCAGAGAAAAGGCCATTACTGCAGTAGTGCAGGGTGTGTTTAGGAAACAACTACAGGGTTTGTGTGTGTATGTGTACACGTGTGTATGCATGTGTGCTGTGTCCTTGGTGTTCTATCTGGTGCACATATATTTGCAACTTGGGCGTGCCTGCCACTGTCTGTGTGCATCTATACATATGTGTGCGCAGAGCTGTTCACATGTGTGCACATGTACTGGTGTATTTGTGGTTCTGTGTGTATGTGTGACCTGCTACTGTGCATAAGCGTGTTTCTGAGTATATGGGAATGTATTAATGTGTTTGTTCATGCATGCACCTTTGGGCATTTATACATACACATATATTCACATGTTTGCCTTTCTCTATGTATATACACATTCTCTGTGTGACCATGCATGTTCATATGGCTTACATGCTGAACTTGGTATATGTGCAGTATACATGTATATACACATGTTTGTACTTTGATGCAAATATGAGCATGTACATATGCTTGTTTATGTGATGGAGCATGTGCATATGTATGTGTATACAGGGTTCTGTGTCTTCTATGTGCCAGTGTATCTGTGTGCACACGCCCATGTCTGTGTGTCTGCACACTGGCAGGTTTATGTGTCTGTGTGTGCGCCTGAATGCATGTGTGCATGTGCATGTGGTTGCATGTGCATGTGTGTATATTGGAGTATGCAGTGTATGTATGCACAAACGTGTATGTGCATAGATTCTGTGTTTGTACATGTGTTCACGTGTGTATGCATTTACCTTGGATGTGTGTGTATGTGTTTATGTGTTACTGGATTATGCATGTGTATACACATTTATATCCGTGTGTCTGTACATATATAAGATGCATGTAAGTGCATGTGTGTTTTTCTGTGTGTGCACATAGGTGATGCAGTAGCAGGAGGTGTGGCAGGCAGGTGAGAGGCAGATAGCAGAGGCTGGATTCTACCCAGCTGCTAGAGAGGAGTGGAAAGTTCAGGCCAGAGGAGGGAGGGCCCTGTCTGGAGTGAGGGGACCTCCTCTCCTCTCACTTCCCCTCAGCCTGTCCCCAGCCTTCATAACTTAACTACTCCTCCCTTTTCTCAGGCCACTGAAGTGGGGCAGCTTCCAGGGGGAGATGACAGGACTGAGAGCCTGGGAGGTCGAGAGGCCACCACCATGGGGGTGTGAGGCCCTCGCCCTGGGTAGGGAACCCCTGAGGCTAGGAGGAAGGGAGCATCTGAGGCCACCAGAACTGATAGAGATGATCATGAGAATAGAGTTGTTCGGTCCTTTGGGGGTTAGGGGTTCCTCGTAGGTGATCCAGGGGCTGCCGCTATTTGAACCAGGCAGGTCTCAGGGTTTACATGGTCCTGTTTGAACCCTCCAGCCACTGGAAGAGCCAGTCGATGAGGAGGAAGTGACTGCAGCTGACTCGAGCCTTCAGGGTGAGTGCTGGAAGCTCAGCCAGCAGGTAGGGAAGCTGAGTTCTCCCCTCAGAGCCTCGTGTTAGCCCATTTCACAGATGAGGAAACTGAGGCTCAGAGAGGCTCAGGGTGGGTTCCTCGTAATTTTCAGTTGAGCTGGGCTGGAAACATGGCCTTTTGATCCTTAAGATTTTCCCTTGTCCCCTGACTCTGACTTGACATCCCCAGCAGGGTAGAAATGGGCCTCTCTGAGGGCCCAGATCTAAAGTTTGGGGAATCTTCCAGAGACCCAGAACGATACCCTTCCTCTGCCCACAGCTCTCCAGGCCCAGGCTGCTGTGCTTCCTGATGTGAACAGGTACTGCACCCCCATCTCCTCTCCCTAGGGCCGGCACCTCCACTCCCTCCCAGCCAGGGAATCACTGGCTATGGGGGAGAGGGCAGGCATTTGGTCTGTAGTCATTCTGAGCCATGAGGCAGAGGGTGGAGGGTCTCCTGGGCCAAATGGGCATAGTGACCAAGAGAGATGGAGGGGAAGAGCTGTAGTAATGGTGCTTTCTTTATGGGGGCCAGAAGTTTCTCAGGGGTGGTGGGACTTTACCGTAGAGCCAGAATCTTATTCTCCCAGTGAAGCCAGAGGTCTAGACTTGTGCATGGAATCTTCTGAATGGCTCAGACATATTAGCTTGTCTAACCGGGCAGCTTTGGGACTGGGGCTGGCTCAGGTGCAGAGTCTGGGACCCTCACGTGTAGGTTGGTCAGACCAGGCCTCCAGAGATATGCCTCGCAGGAAGCCTGACCCTTCAGTAGCAGGGACATGGAGAGAGGCTGGCTCTGCCGTATTGAGCAGCCTGTGGGCGGGCTCCAAAGGGACTGGACGTACTGGGCCCACTTTCCAGAGAGGAACAAGAGGCTCAGGAGGGAGGCGATATGCCTTAAATCTCATGGTGCAGACAGAGGTTTGATTCAAGCCAAGTCCCTTGGGATACTATGAACTGTCACTTGGACCCTGGGGTGGGAGTTGAAGGTAGATGGTGTCTCTGTCCCATTGCAGTCCCAGCGCTTGGATGCTGACTTGGCTCAGGAAGGGCATGGAGAAGGTGGTACCACAGCCTGTCTGTAGCGGCAGAGCAGCCCCCACAGCTGCCGGCACAGAGGCCCTGGCCCAGGTATTGCTGGGGCTGGAAGTAGAGGAGGGTTTGCTGGGGCGGCCTGCCCAGGGCTTCCTGCCATGTGTGTCTGTCCCTGGCAGGCCGGAGCACAGATCCTTGGGCACTGCGGTCCTGGGAACACAGGTAAGACCAAGAGGTAGGACGGCTTTTCAGGGTGGAAGTTGAGGGGCTATTGGAATGGGCCCTGCCCCTGTGGAGGGGCCACCAGGCCCTGGGTTCCAGCCTGGGTGTGAGTGGCCCCTTGGTGCCTGTTCGAGGCTGACGCAGGGCTCTGGACAGGTCCCTTGCAGTTGTCCATCTTTTTTCTTTTCTTTTCTTTCTCTTGCTTCCTCCCTCCCTTCCTCCTTTCTCTCTTTCATTTCTTTCTTCCTTCCTTCCTCCTTCTCTCCCTTTCTTCTCTCCTTCCTTCCTTTTTCTTTATTGATTTTATGGTTTTATTTGAAATTTGTTAATGCATTTACATTTTTAAAATTGAATTTGTTTTTAAACTAATACATACAAATTCAAGGTTCGCGCACACAGAGGTGTTATGTGCTGTTCCAATACACGTACACGTTGTGTGATCAGGTTGAGCCTCTCTGTCCCCTCAGACGTTTCCCATTCCTTTATAGTGACAGTGGAAGCCTCCATACCCCTTTCGAGCCTTTTGAGAGAGGCAGTGCCTGTCACTGCCTGGTTACCCTGCTGCGCCCTCGACCTCCTTCCTCCAGCCACAGGGCACTCACCGAGCAGCCTCCCCCACGCCTCCCTTCCTGCCTTTCTGTTTTCTGACCCTGCAGGGTATGCAGACGGATCCAGTGAGGCTCCCAGGGTCCAGGACACCAGGTGAGTCCCTGTCACTGTCACTGTCATTTGTAGTGCGTTGTGGGACAGGCAGTGTGCCTGGAATTTAGGGTCCTGTGTTCAGGAGCAGAGTCAATTGCCACCTCTGTGTGTGACTTCGAGCTGCCCCTCACTTGAGACCTCACTTTTCTCATCCATAGAATGGGTTGTGCTGAGACCCACAGACCCTAGAGACCCTAGGGGCGGGGACACCTTCTGGGAAGGGGGAGGAAGGGCAGAAAAGCTCCTCTCAGACCAGTTTCAAGCTGGTGGGCTTGGGTGAAGCCTGGAAGGTGGGGGACACTGGGGTCCTCAGTGGTTCAGCCTCACAAGTGGCAACAGTGTTCGACTTCTCAGAGCTGATGAGTGTGGACAGAGCGGCTGCCTCATCCAGGAGGGCAGCGGGACAGGTGAGGGCTATGGTGATGGGGGAACCCATGCTGCCCAGGATGGGCCCTGATCAGGTCCCACCGCTTCTAACTGCAGGCCCAGTGTGGCAAGAGCCTCTGGTGTTTTAAGAAAAAGCTAGAAATATAGATTTTTTTAATGTACAATCTGTAATTTTTAGATGTTGTCAACTAATTGAGATGCTTTCAGGACACCGTGAGTCCCCAATTGGAAACTTCCAGTTTCCATGTTTCCTGGAAATTCAAACACTCAACTGCAGTCACCCTGCACTCCTTTCCTAGACTGTCAGCCCATTGAGGGCAAGGGCTTTTGTCCTGGTCACTGCAGAGTCCCTGGTGCCCAGTATGGTATTGGGCATAGACAGAGGACTCAGCACACAGGGGACACATAACTACATGAATGAGTGGACATAGAGGACGTATCAGGCTCTTCTTTCTTTCTTCTTCCTCTTCCTTCCTCCCGCTCTTCCCTTCTCCTCTCCCTTCTTCTCCTTCTCCTCCTTCTCCTCCTCTTTCTTCTCCTTCTTCTAATTCTTCTTTTTCTTCCTCTTCCTTCTCCTCCTCCTCTGCTTCTCCTCCTTCTTCTTTCTCTTCTTCTTTGTTAAAGAGTAGGATTTATTCAAGTTAGAAGAAAAGAAACAGAGCTCTCACCAGGCGAGAAGGGACCTGATAGAAGGTTACCAATCAGTGCGCTAGTCTAAGGGTTAATGTAGCTACCAGGGGGGGCCGCTGATCACTCTTTATGCTGAACAGATATTGGAAAAGTGCCCAGATGACCAGCTTTCTTTAGGGCTATACCCGGGGAAGAGTTGCCCCAGGAACATGGAGCTTCCAAGAGGTTGGCGCTTTCTGGAGTCCAGATAGATCTGGACCCAATATTTGTCCCTGGGAACAGCTACATAAACGATGTAAAATGAAAATGCAGGACCCCTTTAAAATGTTTAAGAATTTTCAGATTGTGGCAATAGTGCATTAAACACAAAACTTCTAAGTACGGGGCCTCAAGTGATTACGCAGCTCCCATGAAGCCAGTGCTATCCGTCTCAGTCACAGAGCCCCACCCCCAGGCTGCAGGCAGAGCCCCAGGCAGCTCCCACTCCTCCAAAGTGGACAAAGGGGTCAAGTGGGTCAAGGGGTTCAGAGCCGGGTCCAGCCCTGGATCAGAACTTGAAGTTGGCAGCTTCCCCACCACCTTGAGGCCCTTTGAGAGCATCTAGTACAAGGTCCCACTGTGCAGGACAGGAGCCCAGGGCCAGGAAGAGCTGGTGGGCAGTCAGGAGAGTGTGCCTGGCCCCTTCCCTTAGGTCACCTGTGTGTCTGACCATTGGCCCCTTTGTAGGCCCAGCCCATGGCTACTCAGGTGGCTGGAGCAGAATCTGGAGAAAGTGCTACCTCAGCCCCCAAAACCCTCTAAGGTAAGTGGACAGCAGGAGGGACCTCGGCTGGCCACCTGGGAGGATTTGGGAGCCAAAGGGGTGGGGCTTAACTACTCCAGCAGGTTATCCTCCAGAGGCCCAAGAGGGGTGATTTCCTCCTGGAGCATCCTGAATGGGGAGGAGTCAGTACCCAGGATACCATGGGGGGACTTGGGGGCATGATAGAGCCCTTTGCACTGGCCTCAGGTCAGGGACATCTGGCCAGGATGGGGCATGTGTAGAGCTTTCGCCAATGACCTTGCTCCCTGTCTGCTGTTCAGGGCTGGACTGCCGAGCCTGTGGATGCTGTCCTGGATCCAGGTACAGAGAGGGGGCCTGGGAGGGGCAGCTTGGGTGGTTATGGGCTGGGCTGGGGGAAACGGTGGAGGGACTCTTAGTCCTCATCTGGGTGAGAGAGGGGTTCAGGCCTTTCTGGGAGTGGGTTGTTGTGGGAGGCACTGGGGTCCCTTCTCTAGTCCAAGCTGTGGAGCCTGAGACCTGTGGCAGGCTGTGAGGCCTTGGACAAGTCCCTTCCCCTCCCTGCTCTATCCCATGCTAGAGTTGTTTGGAGAGGTCCCAAGGGTCTCCCCACCTGGTCAGGTTAGTGCTTTGGATCTGAGCCCTTGTGGCCTGGGAGGGCCCAGGGAAGCCCTGCTGTGGCTCTTTAGCCCTTATTCTCCCTCTGCTCAGAACCCCCAGAACCTCCGCTGGAGGTGGAGCCCACGCTGCAGGTCCCGGAGAGCTCCTGTGAGCCCAGCCCCGAGGAGGAGCCCACTCCAGAGCCCCAGCCCAGCTTCCAGGCCTCCTCCCTGCCACCACCTGGGGACTCTGCCGGGTGAGCCCTCCTGAATGTTATGCCTCCCATGGGGAGCAGCATCAGTGCCTGGACCCAGCCCAACACCCCGCCTTCACAAAACTAGCATTTTGAATTATGAAATTAACACATGCACCAGGGAGAAAATTCAGCCGACTCTCCAAGTCCCTCCCAGGGCAACCTCAGGGCTCTTGCCTTCCCCAGGTACACCCTTCCCCAGGTGAGGAACTGTTCCTTTAAATACACACCTAGCAAGAGCGAACGACAGGCTCGCATCTGCATCTTGCTTTTGCATTTAAAAATGTATCTTAGAGGTGGTTTTATGCACAGAGCTCTATTTCGTTCTTCCTTTAGCTGTGTGGTGCTCCATCATGTAGACGTAGCAGCTTTTATTTAACCACACAGTGGACGTTTAGTTTGTTTCAACACTTGGGAAGCAGGCAGTAGCCTTTCCATGCCTCCTGGGGCTCATGCCCAAATAAATCTGTAGAATAAATCAGTGAAAATGGAACTTCTGGGCTAACAGTGACATACATTGAAATTCAGCTGGGTGGTGGCCTGGAGATGTAGCTCAGTGGTAGAGTGCTTTTCTAGCAAGCGCATGGTCCTGGGTTAAGTCCCCAGGTACCAAAACAACAACAACAAATCAGGATCAGTGTTGCTAAATGCGTGCACCCTGGCAGGGTGAGAGGCCAGAAATGCCGCTCTGGGAGTGAGGGGATGGGGGTGCCTGAGCTGCCTCCTGGGACCTGAGCAGTAGGCAGAGCTTACCCGGGGGGTGGGAAGGGAAGGAAATGGTCTGTGGAGCTGGAGATGTGGTTTGGCTCTGGCAGGCGGCTATTGACGTACAGAGGGAGCTGCTGTGGCCTCAGTTTCCCCAGGGGCGCTCCCGCTGGAACACAGCCCGCTCTCACCGCAGGTTGTTAGCATGGTTTCTGCACAGGCTGGAGAAGACCCTGCCACAGCCGGTGTTCCGTGGGAAAACCGGGGAGCAGGTCAGTGCCGAGTCTGGGGAGTGGGAGCCCTGGCTGATGGGGGGAGGGGATCTTAGGAGCTCAGGTAAGGATGGGGTGGTTGGCCTGGGTCCCTGGAGGTTGGGGGTACCTACAGTGTGAACCCAGCCCCTGCAGCCTGCCTGTCTGCACAGCCTGCAGACTCCGCACAGACTCTCTGAGGCTCTATGGCTACAGGCTGAGAGGTGCTGGCCTAGCCTACTGCTGGGGTCTCACAGTACTTTAGGAATGTGCTTTCATGTGGGGAGCAGAGAGGGTGGAGGACTCAGAGAGGGCGCCTTCTGGGAGCAGCGGGGAAAGCTTCCCAGTGGAGATGACCTCCAAGCATGCTCAAAGGCCCAGTGGCAAGAGAGACCTGAAATGTCCTGGGAAGAAGTGGAGGTTCACAGGAAGCCAGCAGGCCCTGTGTGCAAAACTGACAGCCTAGAACTCCAGCATGGGTGGGGGTGGGGGAGCAAGGCCTCTGTCACCCCTTTCCTTCATCCCCAAGATCCTGGGACCTGGCCTTTCTTTCTTGGGGACAATTGGACATCTTTACAGAAGCTCTTGGAACTGGGAGTGGAAGGCCTAATCTCAGTCCTGGCTGTGTAAATGTGGCTGTGGCCCCCTTAGAGCCCATCGTCCCACCTGAGCAATGGGCTGATAACAGGTCACTCACTACCGAGGGGTGAGAAAGCAGGAAAGAATTCTGTGAGCAAAGGCATGTAGGCCCAGCAGAGAGGAGGGCCTGGCCAGGTTCTGGCCTCTGGGTCACTCAAGGCCCCAGCCTGTCTCTTCTGAGCAGGCACCTTTGTCGTAGCTGTCCAGAGGCACCCCACCTGCCTCACTGAGCTCAAAGCCCCTCTCCCAATTCCCTCATTGTCTGTGGGCACGGCAGGGTCCTGCTTCTCTATTTTATGGGCCATCTGAGGCCCACAGAGGCGAGCCAAGTTCACGTGGCTGGAGTCGAAGCCAGGTGTCCTGACCCCATCTCTGGGCATTCTGGCTTCATCCTCCTCCAGGGCTGGCTCTTTGCTAAGGGAAGTAGGCGGGAAACTGAGGCCACCCCCTCCTCAGGTCTCTGCAGAGGAAGCACGACATCCCAGTTTTCCAAGGCATGAGAGGGGGTTCGGTGGCAGTTAGCTGCTGAAGATACCCTCACAGAGTCACAGGGCTCTGGGGACAAGGGTGAGGCAGGGGAAGTAGTCACCTCTGGTGAGAGGCCTTGGAGGAGCTGGGAGCTTGGAGGTGGCCCTCCTGGAAGGATGGAAAGAGGATCCGACACAGGCCAAAGGCAGGGCATTCCAGGCGAGTCCCGCCCAACCAAAGGCGCTGCGGGGAACCAGGCTGTGGTCCTGGTAGGACAGGCCGGGATCAGGGGTGGCCTCTGAGACAGGAGAGCCCAGGCAGGGAAGAGTGGAGCAAGCACCAGGAAGAACCCTGCTGCTCCTGTGTGTGCCGGGAGGGGTGGCTGAAGCAGGGAGCCGGAAGGCAGCCATGGCAGTTGTCCCCCTTCTGTCCCCACACAGGAGCCTGGCTTCCCTGAGGCGTGTGACGTGCAGACCAGTAAGTGCTGCATTTGTGGATTCTCATGCACATCCCCAGGGGGGTTGCTTGATACCCTAGGGTCCGAAAGGGAGTGTTAAATGGGGCCTCCTGACTTGGAGCTGAGAGAGGGCCCTGCTCTGCCTGTCCCAGTAGCCGGAGCCTGACAGTGGCTGGAGGCCCCCATGGCCTGCCTTCTAGCTTCTATCCAGAGAAAATAGTCCCAAAGTCAAGCCAGATGGGTCCCCCTTCCTGCTGGCAACACCCCCAGACAGTTCTCCTCAAACCCCTGGCAGCTGAGCTGGTGGGTTTGGCTAAGCGGAATCCTGGTGGGGAAAGGGAGAGTGACGGGTGTCCCTGAGGGAACCAGGTCCCATAGACTGGAGCACCCTTGGGCAGGAAGGCTGTCCCTCACCTGCAGCTGGGGTGAGAAGACGTGGATGCCTTTTATCCCAGCCCTGAGCCAGTATTGGGGGACAGAGACCGAGACTCTGCAGGGTGTGCTGGGGGTAGAATCTGCTCTTTGCTAAACAAATGATGATGGACAGCCCGCTTCCAGCCGGGCCTGTGGGCAGTGGCAGCCCCTGTTCCATCCTGGACATGGGTTCTCTGACCCTGGGTCAGGCTGTCCCAGGACCACTTCCGGCTCTGCTGTAATGCTGTGTCCAACCCCAGGGCTGATGGTCACCTTCAGGAGCACTCTGAAGCTGGGGGTGACCACTGTCGCTTGGGACACACACCAATGGACAACCTCAGGGCTTGGGTCTGGCGGACGAGCCATGAAAGGTGTCAGGGTTCATAGTAGACACGACAGCAACCCGAGGAGCCGCAGCACCCACCAGGCTCAGGGCAGGACGGGCAGTCTTTCATGGGGCTCATGGCCACCCTGAGCATGCAGTGCAGGGACCTCCATGGCTATTGGGGTAGGTGGGGGACGAGCTCAGAGAACTAAAGGCACCTGCCCAGGGTCACAGAGCAAATATGGTGGAGCAGTAACTAGACTTCGGCCTGACAACAGCTGCTCCATCAGGCAAAAGTTAAAGGAGTCCAAACTGTTTCCTGGGCAGAGGCCCTTCAGAGGGCGCGGGGGGGCTAGAGCCTGGGCCCCCTCTCGTCTTCTTCTCTGCTCCTCTGGAAGGACTTTGGATTCTCAGCCCCCTATTGTCAGGGCCTCCTGCGGTTTCTGGAGTGAACAGGTCACAGGTGGGCACCAGGCCTAACAATGGGGACAGACATCACGCAGGGGCCAGGAGCCTGGGCAGCTTTGTCCTCCCAGGGCTGCCATAACAAATAATCACAAACCAGGTGGCTTAAGACAGCAGAGATGTTTCCTCTTGCAATTCAAATGCCAGAAGTCCAGAATCAAGGCACTGGCAGGGTGGGTGTCTTCTGAGGCTTTGAGAGAGATTGTCCCCTGCCTCTTCCTGGGCTCAGGGGGTTACAGGCCACACCTGGGCTCCCTGGCTTCCAGCCACCCTCCCAGCCCTGCGTGAGTTTCCAGGTGGAATTTCCTCTGTCTCTGTGTGTCAAACCTCCTTCCGCTTTCCTCTGCAAGGATGTCAGCTACTGGATTTAGGGGCCACCCTAAATCCTGGATGATCTTATCTTGAGATCCTTAACTTAATCATGTCTGCAAAGACCCTATTTCCAAATAAGGTCACATTCACAGATAATAGGATTAGAACTTGAACTTAACATTTTGGGGGGACACTATCAATCCACTGCATGAGGAGACCAAAAAGCTGGGGAAGGAGCTTTCCTCTCCTCCCCACTCTGTCCCCTGGCCTCCCTTTCCATCCATCCATCCATCCATCCATCCATCCATCCATCCGTCCACCTGTCTGTCCATCTGTCTGTCCCCTCTGCCTGCCCGCCAGCTGCCCGCCCTGCTGATTTCTCCTTTGTTTCAGGGGTGGCAGCATCTGGAGGCCTCTGAAATAAGGGAGAAGGGAATCTAGGAGAGCACAGATGGACAAACGGATGGATGGATGGAAGGAAAGAAGGACGCCTGGAAGAGAAGACGTTCAGGGGGTGGAGGGCGGGTGGTGGCTATTGACCCCTCCCTGCTGGATCAGGGAGCCCCTGGCCCTCCTCACGCTCCCAGGCAGGGCTAGGAGGGCCAGAGGCAAAGCACCAGAGCCCCAGCCGCCTCCTCTTAGGGCACCTGTCAAGGGAGCAGGACCCTGGCCGACACAAGGGGAAGGTCGGTCAAGGGCAGCCTGGGAGATCTAGGCTAGACAGCAGAGGGACTTCCTCAGCGGAAGGCTATGGAAAGCCCACAGAGGCCTCGACATGGAACATCTCTTTGAGAAGACCCTTACACAGCCCCGCCCGGCACCTGGCTCGGTCTGAACCCCCAGGGGACCCAACTTCCCCAGAAGTGATTCTCCTAAGGCCTGGCCACTTTGTCTTTCTGGACAGGCCAGGGGCTACCAGTGACAGTGACATTGAAATCAACATTAAAAATGCCTGAAGAGCACCTCGACCCTGTGACGGCATGACCTTATTGCTTAGGATCAGGCAGAAACAAGCATTTAGATTTTAAAGTGGGTGGACTGAGCAGGCTGTGACCTGTGGTCTTGGGGTGCAGGAGGAATTAGCTAGGAATCCTGGGGTCCCCGCTGGTCCACAGGGTGATTTTAAAAATTAGCATTAGTTGCCAGCATTTACTAT
>PVHX01032922.1:0-13497 GCA_004024805.1 Geosciurus inauris
TCGCGATCCTCCTGTCTCAGCCTCCCTAAGTGCTGGGATTACAAGCGTGAGCCACCGCGCCCGGCTTCCAATGAATTCTTGATTTGGTTTATTGATTCCTTCATTTTGAGGATTTCTGCTTGATTTTTTTTTCAGAATCTCTATCTCTTTATTGAATGATCTTTTACTTCCTGTATTTTATCTCTGATATCACTCCTTACGTTGTCCTTTACCTCAAGATTAGTTTAACTATGTACATTCCTAAATTCCTTCCCTGACATTTCTTCTGCCATGGTGTCATTAGATTCTGTTTTTGAAGTATCTTGGTTTGTTTGGGGCGATTTGTTCCCTTGCTTTTTCATGCTATTTGTGTGTCTACCCATCTAGCAGTATGGATCTGAAGTAGTAAAGTTTCTACACTATGGACTTGTCGTGTCCCTGAAGGTTTCTAGTACCTCACCATTTAAGGGGAGACAAACAATAACAACTAATGTAAACAATATATGGCATTAAACCAAACAGTTCCTACTATGATGTCACAATGAACAGAAGTGATGTGATCAGTTATTGCCTACCAAAAAAACAGCAAGTTTGCAAAAGGGTTTACAATTTCAAATGGCAGATGGAGAGAAAAGAAGTGATATAGGATGTGATGATTATGAGTGAGGAAGAGAGAAGATAGAAGGAAAAAACTGAAGAGTGAAAGGAGAACAATAGAGAGTGACTGCTAGTAGAAGAAAAGGGAAAGAATCAAGGAAAACAGATAAGTGAAAATATATGTATATAAAGTAAAATTTTTTAAAAAATTAAAAAGAAAAAGAAAAAGAATTAAAAACAAAACTAGCTGGGCACAATGGCACACGCCTGTAATCCCAGCACTTAGGGAGGCTGAGACAGGAGAATCTCAAGTTCAAAGCCAGCCTCAGCAATGGCGAGGTGCTAAGTAACTCAGTGAGACCCTGTCTCTACATAAAACACAAAATAGGGCTGGAGATGTGGCTCAGTAGTCAAGTGCCCCTGAGTTCAGTCCCCAGTACCAAAAAAAAAAAAAACTAAAATATACTAATCAAATATCCTAGTCCTCAAAAAACTGATCCATGGAAAATGGCTTCAGAAATGGTAAAAATGAGGAAAAAAACAAATGTCCATTTACCATTAAGGTCATAATTAAACAGAGAAAGGAAAAAAAGAGAGAGAAAAAATCTCAATGAAAAGTTAAAGACTTATTTTCATTGGAGTCCAGAGGATTCTCAGCTTCTCTTTGCAGTTTTAGGTGGGGTCCTCTGGAGTGGTGATGCTACACACTCCGAATTGCTGGAGTGAGAGGTAATCCCTTGGGTAGAATTCCTGGAGGCAGGGTTTAGTCTTAGGTGGGCTCCAGGCTCTTCGCCGAATGCCAGTTGGTCTGGAGATTTTAAATCAGCGCACCTCCAGGGCCCAGTAATTGCTGGTCCACACTAGAAGACTATACCCTAGGGACCTCCCCAGGGTTCCACTTGTGTGGTGGAGGAGCCAATTCTTAGTCGCCTACATCACCTGCGGCCTCTACGTTTCCTGGTCTTGGGTTAAGTCTCCAAACTCAATCTCTCCCACCCCCGCCCTTTATAATACCTGGCCAGACATGTCTCTACCAGCAGGTCCTGCAAGCAGCAGGTTGAAGAGGGAAGGGTAGAACAAGGTGAGTTTCCATGACCATGAACTCAGGTATTCTGATGCTAAGTTCTATTTGATGCATTTAATTCTGAAATAGGTAATGTCTTATTTTAAAATATTTGCCTTTTCGAAGGATATGAAAAATGGTCCAAAGATGGAAAATTGACCCAAACATTGAAAAGTTGCTCCTTTGTTCTTTTTTTTTTTTTTTTTTTTTGGTACCGGAGATTGAACTCAGGGGCACTCGACCACTGAGCCACATCCCCAGCCCTATTTTGTGTTTTATGTAGAGACAGGGTCTCACTGAGTTGCTTAGTGCCTCGCCATTGCTGAGGCTGGCTTTGAACTCGCGATTCTCCTGTCTCAGCCTCCCTAAGTGCTGGGATTACAAGCGTGAGCCACCGCGCCCGGCTGCTTCTTTGTTCTTGTAAAAGAAATGCAAATTGAAGCTACCCTGAGATAACAATACCTATCAGATTGGCAAATATTCATACATTTTGTTGGCAATGCTATGGGCAAAGTAGAATTCTTATGCATTGCTAGTGGGAATGCAGAATTGTTTCAGTTTCTGTGGAGGGGAAATTAGCAATATCCAACAAAACTAGTCTAGCCCAGCAATCCCACTTCCACAAAAATGAAACACCATGCATAGGAGACTAGTTGAATATAATATATTATCATTACATAATGAAGTATTATGCAGAAGTAATAAAGAATAAGAGATCTCTTTAAACTGTTATATAAAGAATACTTTCAAAGATATATTGGAAAGTAAAGAACAAAGAATTATATGTAGTATATTACTTTGGTAATATGAGTAAGGAGTGTTAATAAGTATGTATTTGTTTTTTCAAAATAGAATGTTAAGTACAATAAATCAAAATCAATAAAAGTGATCACCCATGAGAATTAAAGATATATAGGTATAGGAGCAAGACTCCCATAATAAATTTAAATAAATAAATTTTTACTTTAAACCACATAAAATTCTTACTTAAAAAAAATAAACAGAAAAGAATGGGGAACATTTGTGTACAATGAATCAAAATGCATTCTGTTGTCGTGTATACCTAATTAGAATAAATAAATAAATAAATAGAATGGGGAAAGCCTGCCATAAAATTCAATACAAACATGGAACAAATTACCCCAAATATATATCATATTGATGACTTCACAGAAAAAAAAATAATTAAAATAACTTGTAAGCATGATACTTTGGTTTTACCTTAGTGAGCTATGACTGGGGGGTTGGCGGAGGACCTACAAAGAAAATTTGTACTTAATGTTTGTTGTTGTGATGGTATTGGTGTATAATGTTGAATCTATTTTGTAAGGAGAGCAAATAAATTATTGGGAACTCTAAAGGTGTCACTGTGGATTAGGGAGATACAAATGATGGATAAAGGGAGAGAAAGAAATCTATGGTGTTGAATGTGAATTTTTCCTAGATTTGTCTACTGGAAAGTTTTAGAAGCAATGATAATTTGTAGTGATTAGCATACCTAATTAATTCCCAGATCTTGATTTCAAAATATGATTCTTTGCTAAAAGAAACCAAGGCTCTTTGGGGGAAATGGTGATTTCATTCACAAAGTGAATCTGGAACAATGTGTTGAACCAAAAAGCAAGGAAGTTCTCAGAGACTAATGAGGTCATACCGAAAGAAACCAGTTTGATGAGATTCCTACTGGCCAAATTCAGGACAATTTGAGTGTCAAAAAAATAATGTTGTGGATTATGACATACTAAATAAAAAATAAACGCAGAGTCCAGTCCATAGTCACATTCTAAAGAGAGGGTGAAAGTTTGTTTGGTTTTTTTGGAGGGTGGGGGGTTACCAGGGATTAAACTCTGAGGTACTCAACCTCTGAGCCACATCCCCAGCCCTATTTTGTGTTTTATGTAGAGACAGGGTCTCACTGAGTTGCTTAGCACCTCGCCATTGCTGAGGCTGGCTTTGAACTCGCGATTCTCCTGTCTCAGCCTCCCAAAGTGCTGGGATTGCAGGAGGGCGTCACTGCGCCTGGCTGAGAGGGTGAAAGTTGAGTGTGGTGGCACATAATCCTGCCTATAATCCTGTGTGGGAGGATCACAGTTTCAATGCCAGCTTCAGCAACTTAGTGAGGTCCTATCTCAAAAAATATATAAATAAAAAGGGCTGGGGATATAAGTCAGTGGTTAAGTGCTCCTGGGTTCAATCCCTAGTAAGGGGTGAGAGGAATAGTTAGATGAAACTGTCTTGTTTATAGAATGCTAGCTATCATACAGAAGGTTCACCATTTTGTAACTTCCAGTAATTGATTTAGGCAGATTAGTTACATACTATAACCAAAGGATAAAAGTTATTATAAAACAATATGTGCACGGAACTTCAAAGATGAGTAATACCCATGGATTACTAATTGTAAAAAATCTTTACAGTAAAGCAATATGGCCAACACAAAGGTAATAAAGTTCAAACTCCACATGACCAATAGTGGGACAGATTGACTTTATGTGCCTCCTGATTTCATGCAGTAGGAAGTATACAACATCACCCTTATAACAATCTTATCAAGAATGTTTGACCTGAATCTAATCACCAAATCCAGATTATAGGGAATTCTCCAAGACAACGTCAATAACATGAAAGATTAAAAAAAAAAAAAACTTATTAGAACAAATGAAAAAAAGAGGCTAAGATGTACTGTTCCAAATTAAAGAAAATAGAGGCATGGCAACCACATGCAAAGTATGATCCTTGATTAAGCAATTGAAAAAGATATTCTAGGAACAATTGTAGAAATTCAAATATGGATAATGTGTTAGGTTGTTATTGCATTAGGGTTATATTTCTTGGATATGATAATGGTGTTATATAAGAAAATGTTCTTAGATGATACATGTTCAAATGTTAAGTATCATCTACTCAAGTTGCTTTCATATGTTCAGGGGGAATATGTGATATGTATTGAAAAAAAAAAGGAAAGAGGAACAGAAAGTAAATGTGGCAAAATACCAGCAATTGATTATTTTCCATATAATCTACAGGACCCCCCTTCCCTGAGTTTGCTGTTTATCTGTCTTAAATTTTCTTTAAATATTTTTTTGGGTATAGATGAACACACTATCTGTATTCATTTATTAATTTTTATGTAGTGCTAAGGATTGAATCCAGTGTCTCACACACATGAAGCAAGCGCTCTACCACTGAGCTACAGCCCCAGTCCCATCTTAAATTTTTGAGCATTGTGTTTCCCTCCTTTGACAGTTTCTATTTTATTCTCTTCTGCCACACTCTCATATCCTGCCCCCCAACTTCTTAGATGGAATATACTAGACTAGAAATTGTGGACTTTGGAATCAAATCTAGATTTAATTCATAATAATGCTGCTTTGGTCATAACATTCATATCTAACTTAGATTGGATTGGCCAAAGGTATCTCTCCTCATTTATGCTTTTGAGGAAAAATGATTTGAATTTTATAAGGATCTCTTTTCTTATCTGTAAAAATGAAGGTAACTATTATTTATGAAAACGACATGTATAACATAAATTGCCTAGGACTGAATAAATATTACTGGCTTATTAGAAGCTCTGCTTCTCCCTCCCCAGTACTCCTTTTCAAGTATTGTATTTAGTTGAATTGCTAATATTCCCTAACCTTTTTTGCTCCACAGGGTTCAGAATGGAATGCCTCCAACTTAGAGGACTTACAAAACCGAGGGTAAGCACACAAAGCAATTGCTGATACTCCTGTGTGACAAAAGCCCCTATCTAGTCTTTGTTATCCCATCAAAGAAGTATCAGTAGTTGATTTTAATCTTAAGAGTTATTTCCTATTGATTCTAATCAAGTGTAATCTAATAAAATTTAAAATGGCTATTTTCCACCTGTTCCTGTTCCATTCCAAGACAGATCAGGCATTTTAATGGAAGACTTTTAAAAACAAATATGCAAGCCAGGCGCGATGGCGCACACCTGTAATTCCAGCACTTTGAGAGGCTGAGACAGGAGAATTGTGAGTTCAAAGCCAGCCTCAGCAACAGCAAGGCGCTAAGCAACTCAGTGAGACCCTGTCTCTACATAAAACACAAAATAGAGCTGGGGATGTGGCTCAGTGGTTGAGTACCCTGAGTTCAATCCCCAGTACCAAAAAAAAAAAAAAAAATGCACGTCTTTGGTGCTCTTTAAAATCAAATGTAATTTTTGGTTCCTATGGGTTTTGTTTGTTGCGGGGGGGTTGTTTGGTTGGTTTGGGGTTTTTTGTTTGTTTGTTTGTGTACCAGAGATTGAACCTAGGAGCACTTAACCACTGAACTATGTCCCCAGCCCATATATACATATATTTTTGTTGTTGTTGTTGTTGTTGTTTTAACCACTAAGCTACATCACCAGTGGAACCCCCACTTTTTTTTTTAAGGCAGTCTCACTAAGTTGCTGAAGATCTTGTGTCTGGCCTTGAATTTGCAATTCTTCTGCCTTAGCCTCATGACTCAGGAGGAATTACAGCCATGACACCCAGCAGATTCAGTGTTTCTTAAATTTTAGTATGTGTAGAATTGTAGTTCATGGGGCTATACACAAAATCATGTGTTCTGCACCCTGTGGATGATTTATGGGATTTTTAAATGTAATTTTGACAGTAAGGCCATTTCCACACAACCTACTGACTTAGAACCTAACCCCAAGTAAAGTGCTGATCTATATGGAGTCACTTACTGCTAAGATGGCAAAGAAATTTCAAGGAGTGCAAGTACCAATTGGCAGGGGCTACTTGAAGCTATGTAATGAAAAGAATTGGAAATCCCTTTCTGGCCAGCTAGGTAGGGTCATGATCCATTACTGAGGTATGGGATTGGATGTGGGAGGTAGTTTGTTTTTATCTTCATAAACTAGAGAAGTGCAGTTACCTTTTTTTAATTTTTATTGAAATATAATTCATACCATACAATTCACCCATTTAAAATGTACAATTCAGTGGGTTTTTAAAAAGGTTTCACAGATGGGCTGGGATTGTAGCTCAGTGGTAGAGCGCTTGCCTCGCATGCATGAGGCCCTGGGTTCGATCCTCAGCACCACATATAAAGCAATAAAATAAAGACATTATGTCCATCTACAACTAAAAAAAATTTAAAAAAAAAAAAGTTTCACAGAGTTGTACAGCCATTACCACAATCAATTTAGAACATTTTTTTTCAACCCAGAAAGACAGCCTGTACCCTTTAATGGTCACCTCCATTTTCCTTCTTCCTCGCAATCCCTGGAAACTGCTAATGTCCATCAACTGACAAATAGCTACTTTTTATCTATCACAATTTATGCTGCTATGATCATAGTGTGTAACTTTTGGGGTGGATTTGTTCCCCATTTCTCTTGGGTTGCACCTAGGAGAGGAATTGCTGGGTCATATGGTAACTATGTTCAGTTTTTGTGGGTTTTTTTGGTACTGGGGATTGAACTCGGGGGTACTTGACCACTGAGCCACATCTCCAACCCTATTTTGTGTTTTATTTAGAGACAGGGTCTCACTGAGTTGCTTAGCACCTCACCACTGCTGAGGCTGGCTTTGAACTTACACGTCTCCTAGTTCAACCTCTCAAAGTGCTGGCATTACAGGTGTGTGCCACTGCTCCCAGCTGTGTTCAGCTTTTTGAGAAACTGCTAGACTGCTTTCCACAGTATTCATACCATTTTACATTCCTATCATGTGCTTGACTTTCAGATTTTAAAAAATCCTTTCTGCTAAGAGGTTTTGATACTAAGTTAAACAGATTGAATTCATGTCTCAGAAAAATTTTGGCTACTTGGCCTTAACCATAGAGTTGGTTAGTTGTGGCTTTCTTCCTGTAGTCATTTCTTTGACTTCAGATGCTGGGTTTATAGAACCCCACATAAGGTTCTGAGAAGAAAGCAGCTTCTACAGAGAGAAGTGAGTTAATCTGTGTTCTGTTGTTGGAGTAAAGTAGTGATGTTCAAGTCTGCACAGCACTGAGGAAAGATAACCTCTGGTAAACTCAACCCAAGCATCTGTTGAGATGGTACAGTCAGAGAAGAAACAGAAGAAATTTTTTGATAGAGAAATCCTTTTCTGCAAGCGTGTCTGTATGGGAGAACCCTCAGACACATCTGCTGCCATAACAGCCAGGAATGCTGCCAGATAGAGTTAAAGGAGTTTCAAGTCCAGCTTTCCTCTGACCCTCCCAGGCCTGACCTCATTTGCCTTTCATGTAGTTTAAGAGAGCAATAGCAGACTGGGGTTTTGGCTCAGTGATAGAGCCCCTGCCTAGCATGTGTGAGGCAATGGGTTCAGTTCTCAGCACCACATAAAATAAATGAATACAACAAAGGTCCATCAACATCTAAAAAAAATTATTAAAAAAAAAAGAGTAATAGCAGGGCCAGGCGCGGTGGCGCATGCCTGTAATCCCAGCACTTTGGGAGGCTGAGACAGGAGAATTGCGAGTTCAAAGCCAGCCTCAGGGGCTGGGATTGTGGCTCAGTGGTAGAGTGCTTGCCTTGCATGTGTGAGGCCCTGGGTTCAATCCTCAGCACCGCATATGAATGAATGAATGAATAAATAAAGGTCCATCAACAGCCGGACGCAGTGGCTCAAGCCTGTAATCCCAGCACTTAGGGAGGCTGAGACAGGAGAATCGCGAGTTCAAAGCCAGCCTCAGCAACGGCGAGGCACTAAGCAACTAGTGATGCAATGTAGAGACCCTGTCTCTACATAAAACACAAAATAGGGCTGGGGATGTGGCTCAGTGATCAAGTGCCCCTGAGTTCAATCTCCAGTACCAAAAAAAAAAGAGAGTAATAGCACAAACCTAACAATTTGGCATGTAGAAAAATAGGACAATGGTACTATTAACAATTAAACTTGTGAATTATAACATTGCTGTTAGATCTCAAATAAACATACTTGATCTGGTAAAAAGATTTTTTTTCCTTTTCCCTTTTTTTTATTTAGGTAAATGTTAATAGTCTGATTTTATACAGATAACGTCTAACAAAAATTAATATTGGTAATGTTACTAACAAAAAGAGAAGTTGTTAGGTTATGGATCTTACATTGATTCTTTGGAGTGAGATACAGGCCTGTTTTTTTTGTTGTTGTTTTTTGTTTTTTGTTTTGTTTTGTTTTGTTTATTTTTTTAGTTGTAGATGGACACAATGTCTTTATTTTATTGCTATGTATGTGGTGCTGAGGATCGAACCCAGGGCCTCACGCATGCAAGGCAAGCGCTCTACCACTGAGCTACAATCCCAGCCCCAGGCCTGTTTTTTAAGAGATTATCAAAAATCAAATTGTATAATTACATATAAACTGAAAATGGAATTTAGATGTTGACATGGAAGATAGCTTTTTGCTCAGTGACACCCTCATGCCCAGGTGTGTCCTGTGAAACAGTTTCTCTACTCTTAGTTTTTTAGATTTTTATCATAATTTTTGTATTTAATTTCATCCAGTGGCATAAACAAGTTTTAAATAAGAAAAACAGTGCTGAGGGCTAGGGCTCAGTGATAAGAGTGCTTGCCATCTTCAGCAAAGCCCAGTATTTTCTCAAATACTGCAGAAAAAGAAAAATAGTGTTGAGAATTGGATTTAACCTGAATAGTAGAATATATATTCTTCCTTGGTTTCCTCACAGGGTACGTTATATCTTGAATGTCACTCGAGAGATAGATAACTTCTTCCCAGGAGTCTTTGAGTACCATAACATCCGGGTATATGATGAAGAAGCAACAGATCTCCTGGCTTACTGGAATGACACTTATAAATTCATCTCTAAAGCAAAGTAAGTAAATAGCCCCACATGTTCTGACCCTTGTTCCTACTGATGCACCACACATGGCTGGGGCCAAAGGCTATAGATAATTTATTGATGGTATTCGGGAAAACAGTTATAAAGAGAAAAGATTTTGTAATCCTAGGCAAAAGACTAATGACCTGATACTTTTCCTTTAAGTAAATGAATCCCCCCGAGAAGTGATCTTATGTTGACCTCATATTTCCATTGAGCACAAAATTAAAGAAAATAAGAGTTATGCTTCAGCTAAAGAAATAGAAATGAGAGCCAGGCGCGGTGGCTCAAGCCTGTAATCCCAGCACTTAGGGAGACTGAGACAGGAGAATCGCAAGTTCAAAGCCAGCCTCACCAACAGTGAGGCACTAAGCAACTCAGTGAGACCCTGTCTCTACATAAAACACAAGATAAAGCTGGGGAAGTGGCTCAGTGGTCAAGTGCCCCTGGGTTCAGTCTCCCATACCAAAAAAAAAGAAATAGAAATGAGATATAGAAGAAATTCTGAATGAAATTAAGTTTCTACATGGAGAAGTTTGTAAGTTAGAGAACAAAAATTATTCTCAATAGGTGGAATACCAGGTCCTCCTCTCTGAATTAAAGGAAAGAATCAGTGAACTTAGGAAATCTTTTCTCAATCTTTTACCTTATTTTTATCATACTTTTAATGGTGAAATTTTTCTCTGACCCTTCATGGATATATCTTCCTTAAATTAATTAGGTCTTTAAGTGAAATTATTTAGTATTTACTTAGTGTTTAGTATTAATTAGTCTTAACATTAACATGGCATTGTTGAAGTCCCTGAGGATTTCCTTGCCAATTGTATTCATTTCTTCACTAGAAGAAACTGTAAATGAGCTTGTTGGCACATCCTCCTACAGGTAGAACTACATTCACACCATCCCTGTGAAATGAGAAATGCTTCTTTCTTAAAGTCCTCCAAGAATGATTATACCCTTCTCTTAAGGACCCTCGTGGTCAGTACATTCCTCCTCATAGTTACTCTGAATCCCCATTCTCTAGCTTTGAGCATGTTCCTTTGACCTCTAGCCATTACCTGAAAGTGTTTTATATTCTTGAAGACTACTACTAAATTATTCCCAGTAATAATACCATTCATGGTATGCCTATTTTGTGCCAATTACTTTATGTGTATTCTCTCATGTGATATTTTCTAAAATCCAGAGAGGCAGATATTGTCATCATCTTATATGAATGAGGACAGACCACAGAAAGGAGATTCAGAGAGGTTAAATAACAAGTGATGGAGATAGGACTTGAACCAAGGTCATGTCTATTTCGAAGTCTATAAGTATACAGGAATAGTCTACTTACATAAGGAAAGTGAACTAGAAAGACTAGGCAAGTTGTCCGGATCACAGATAAAGAGGCTAGAGTTCAAGGCATGGCCCCAATTGCAATGAAAAGAGAGGCTGCTGCCAATTAGGATGGGAGGATGCATGAGGCACCCAGGGCACAAATGGAGGCACCCCCACTCAGGATTCTGCAAGTTTGGGTCAGCATGTGAGAGGGAATAATTAAGCCTCCTTAAATTCTGTGCCCTGAGTGCCTCCTGTATGTAATGTATCAGGTCCCTGATTCCTAACATGATGTCCGACTTAACTGAACTATTCTCATGCCAGAAGAAGGGAGCTCAAACTGAAGGATACAATTGGGTTAGGTGAGAACTAACTTATAACTTTCATTACATGAGTTAGAAGCGATCCTCTGAAAAAGCCCTGTTGCAAATATGCCAAAAAGACATTTTCATGGAACTGGATTGCATAATTTGACTTTTGATTGTCCAAGTTTGTGCTCCTTCCATGCCTGCAGGCATAAACCTGAAAATTGATATTTTAACATTGTCAGAACTCAGTGGGAATATAAAGAGAACATGTCTAAACTTCCATCTGAGTCACTGTGCATTGGCTTTCTAACTGTAGTTTAAACAAAAATGCCAGTGTGTATTAAGTAAAACAAATATTTCTTAGTCATTTGGGATAATATGTGAGCACAGAGTAACACACTCATCCCATCCTTAAGACACCAAAATTTTGCACCTAATTGACAAGAAGCTAATCTTCCTTCAGTGACTGTTATTATTCTAGACTATTCTGTACATTCTTGTGTTTATCTGGCTCACTCAGCATGTAACCTCATGTTTCCTTATGTTGATAACTTAATACACTCATGTGTCTCCGTCTCCAGAAGCAGTATTGTAAGCCTGTGGGAGGAAGCTAGTCTACCATCATCACACAATGAATGAGTGAATAGATTTCCCCTTATGCTGACATGTATATACTTTGACTTTTTTGGAATAGATACTTGAGGAGGATTCTAGAACCCATGTGCACTAGCAATAAATGGTTCATCATCTGCTTGCATTCAACTCCCTAGGTCATACACCCACCAGTCTCTAGTCAGAATACAGGTTGTGAAAAGTAATATTCAGAACTATGTCTGAATAGGGAAGAATGTTGGTTTCATTAGGTTTATGCTTCCCTTGAGAGGCAGAACCCTCACTGAAAATAACTCAAAACATTTGAATAAAGTAGATGAATCACACCTGTAAATCAGAAGAGTGCCAGCCATGAAACATGTTCATGGGGCTATGAGAGAACTGGCCTCTACCACACACAAATTGTCTCTAAATTCAAAGTGCTTCCTCTACATTCTGTGACCATCATTGCACTTACCATATTGAATTTTAATTGTCTCTTCCTCCTGCTGAATCCTATTCTTTGGGGGTAACAGCTTTGTGTTACTTATGTTTACATCTCAACACCTTGAACATTATCTTACATATGGTAAATATCTGGTTGTTGAATCACTTAGAGACTTAATATTAGTGAAGATCATTTAAGATCACACTTAAGACCTGTCTGCCTCACACCCGTATTTGATCATAGTGTACATAAATGTACCAAGAATGGGGGATTGCATAGTAAGAGAATAGAAGGGCAGAACAGAAGACTTGGGGGGAAAAATCTAGAACCCAGTTTTTTAAATGAACTACTGTTTTCCTCTGTTCTTTACCTCAATCTCCTAAACTAGGAAACATGGATCTAAATGCCTTGTGCACTGCAAGATGGGGGTGAGTCGCTCAGCCTCCACGGTGATTGCCTATGCAATGAAGGAATATGGCTGGAATCTGGACCGAGCCTATGACTATGTGAAAGAAAGACGAACAGTGACCAAGCCCAACCCTAGCTTCATGCGACAACTGGAAGAATACCAGGGGATCTTGCTGGCAAGGTGAGTCCTTCAGTGACTTTTTTGAATTTTCTCTCCTTTATAATAAGGCAAGGTAAAGTATCCTTCTCAGGTAATAATTCTCAGCCTAATTTAGATATCATCTTTTATTTAACTTGGTCTTCCGTCAGTCAAATTTTCAAATAATAAGGACTGGGGATGTGGCTCAGTGGTAGAGTATTTTTTCCTTAGTATACACAAGGCCCTGAATTGATCCCCACAACTGCAAAAAATAATAATAATAAGTATAAGCATTTAAGATTAGTGTGGAATATTAGGCATTTAATCTTTCAGAGTCATATTAGGTTGATATAAACTAAAACATGAAAACATTATTATCTCAGATCTCAACAAGGTAAAGATTTTAATATTTATCAATATCTATTTTTGTTCTTTTTAGATATACATGACATACAGTATTTGGGGGGCAGGTACTCAGGGGCACTTGACCACTGAGCCACATCCCCAGCACTGTTTTGTATTTTTTTTTTTTTTTTTGGTACTGGGGATTGAACACAGGGGTCCTCAACCACTGAGCCACATCCCCAACACTATTTTGTGTTTTATGTAGAGATAGGGTCTCACTGAGTTGCTTAGCGCCTCGACATTGCTGAGGCTGGCTTTGAACTCGCGATTCTCCTGTCTCAGCCTCCCTAAGTGCTGGGATTACAGGCTTGAGCCACCGCGCCCGGCTCTGTTTTGTATTTTATTTAGAGACAGGATCTCACTGAGTTGCTTAGCACCTCACTTTTGCTGAAACTGGCTTTTTTTTTTTTTTTTTGGTACTGGAGATTGAACCCAGGGGCACTCGACCACTGAG
>PVHX01032923.1:0-14700 GCA_004024805.1 Geosciurus inauris
ACTCCTTGGCCTATACCCTAAAGACTTAAAAACAGCACACTACAGTAAAGCAGCCACTTCAATGTTTATAGCAGCACAATTCACAATTGCAAAACTGTGGAAGCAACCCAGATGTCCTTCAATAGATGAATGGATAAAGAAACTGTGGTACATATACACAATGAAATATTATTCAGCAATAAAAGAGAATAAAATTATGACATTTGCAGGCAAATGGATGGAATTGGAGAACATTATGCTAAGTGAAGTAAGCCAATCCCAAAAAACCAAATGCCAAATGTTCTCTCTGATTAGTGGATGCTGATACATAAGGGGGGTGGGAAAGGCGAACTTATGAGAAATAGAGGAACTCTGGATGTGGCATGGGGGAAGTGGGGGGAGGGAAAGAGGAATGGGTATAGGAAAGATGGTTGATTGAGATCGTCATCACTACCCTTGGTGCATGTATGAAAACACAAATGGTGTGACTCTATCTGGTTTGCAACCAGAGAAATGGAAAAATTGAGCTCTATATATGTACTATGACTTGAAATGCATTTAAATAAATTAATTTAAAAAATTAGAAAAAATAATATTTTACCTTTTGTCAACTAAACCTTTCTAAAATAGACAAATATCATGCACAAAAAATCATTCTCATTAAATTTTTAAATACTTCCTGCAACGGAAACCTACTCATCTTGATCTGAATTTTTTTCTATTGATGATTTATGTACACATAAACTAACAATTATAGAATATCATGAAAACCTGCATTGGAAGTGAATGAGACACACTTGTAAGAAAATGTACTTTGGATCATTCACATGGTATCATTGAACCAAAGTAACAAGATCATATTTCCTGTTAGGAATATTATCCCAACACTACCTTCTCTTAATTAGGTTACTTTAATAATAGAGTGGAGTAGATAAAATATATTTCTAAAATAACATTGCACAGCAGAGATAAAAATAACAGCTATGAATTTAAGAACTTTACATTAAAATTAAAATGATTTAATACAAAAATCTTTAAAAAATGTTCAGCTTCTATTTTTTAAATTAAAGGGTATTTTAATTTTTATTTTAAATCACACTAAGTTCACATTGTTGCTGATATGATAGCTTAGAAAAGGGAAAATAAATTATAGAAAACTTTAACTTTGTTTTTTCCTCTGCAAGCTCCTTTATCTTTCTTCTTCTTCATCTTTTTCAACTGATACCCTTGCTTTATGATATCACAGCCTCACAACCTTATTCACCTCAGCAGGGAGCACCACATAAAAGAGAAGCTTGAAAGGGTAATGGCATTCACCGCACTGCTAATCTATTCTTTCAACCACTGATTAGCATTGAAATTGGTTTTGAACTTCTTGTGACTAAAATGACATTAATCTAGCATTTGCTGTTAGCAACATAACACCCATTTCATGTTAGCAGGTGATGGCACACCATTAATTTGATAACTTGATGGTTCTAACTCTTTACAAACCATCAAACATATTAGTCCAAAAGAGCTCCATAAGAGAAAGTAACTGTAAACGTGTTCAGATATCAAAAATACTGAAGAAGTTCTTTTCTAGAAAATATTTAGACTAGGTGGTTTCAGTGGATGCATATGACTCTGGAATTCACATCAGTAGTTTCTTCATTGGAACTTAGGGTTCTCAATCCTAGCTGAGTGTTAGAATCACTGAAAGAACATTAAAAACATTGATATCTTGACTCTAATCCCTCTAATCCTGATTTATTTACTCAGTTCTCAGTGTGCATGTATTTGTGTACGTGTATATATAAACACACACACACACACACACGCATACACACACACACATATATATATATATATATATATCGCTATTACAGCTATGATTTGAATCTGAAATGTCCCAAAGTCCCTTGTGTTAAGGTTGTTCCCTAGGGTGGTGTTATCTGGAAGAGACTGTAGGATCCCAGTCTGTTTCTTTCTTTTACCTCCTGGACATGAACTGTGTGGTTTTTCTCTACTACTCACCTCTTAACATGATTTGCTGCCTTGCTGTATGCCCAAAACACTTCTAAGATTATAATCTAAAATAAACCTTTTATCTAAGTAGATTTTCTTGGGTATTTTTCATAGTGATGAAAGGCTACGAACACACACGCACACACATACACAGTATAACATCATGTTTTGAAATATATGTTGTGGGATGGCTCAATTGAGCTAACTGGTATATTCATTACCTCACATGTTTATCATTTTCTTTTGTAGTGAGAACACTTATAATCTGTTCTCAGTAAGTTTGAAAATATAACACACTGCTATTAAGCACAGCCATCAAGTTGTATAATAGAGGTTTTGAACTTATTCTCCCTAATAAACTTTGTGTTCTTTTACCAACATCTCCCCAACCCCAACTACTCCAGCTCTTGATAGTTTTTCTACTCCCTATTCATAAAAATTCAGCCTATTGTTCCTAGAATCAGTGATGAGAACTGCTTTTAATCTGGTATTCAAGTATCCACTCTAATGTATAACTGTTACCTTGGAGTCACTCTCCACTGTGTGATCCATAACTGTCTGTAAATAGCAAGTATAAATATTAGGAGTTTTTGGTTTTAACTCATTATGAAATTTTGTGCAAGCAGAAAGAAAGCAATGTTTACTTCCCCTTGTAATACAATTTAGTGCTTTGATAGTACTTTCAGTAAAATCATTTTTAATCAAATTGGGAAAACATAATGACATAACTTTTAAAATTTCAATCTTCAGAAAGAAATAAATAGCCAGTATGGTGGCACATGCCTGTAATCCTAGTGGCTTGGGAGGGTGAGGCAGATGGATCCCAAGTTCAAAGCCAGCTTCAGCAAAAAGCGAGGTGCTAAGCAATACAGTGAGACACTGTCGCTAAATAAAATACCACATAGGGCTGGTGATGTGTATCAGTGGTTGAGTGCCCCTGAGTTCAATCCTCAGTACTCTTTCCCCCTCAAAAAAGATATAACCATACTTTTTAAAAACAATCTCTCTTCGAGTCTATGGAATTGGAATAAAATATTAATTTCTACTATTTCATCCATTCTTCTTTAAAATTTTTCACTTCATTCCTTTTAGAAATAACAAAATAGTCAATGGAATTTTCAAAAATTTAAAAATAAAAACCACTACCTTTCTTAAAAATCATTGGCCCAGAAATCAGAGGATTAGGGTTCTAGAAAAGACTTTGCTGCTCACTTGCTATAAGATCTAAAGAAAGTTAATCTTGTCTCTCTTCACTTTTGCAGAATATGAAGTTTGCATTAGGTTTAACATTGAGAAATTTATTTCCCTCAAATTGATTCTTAATACCAAAAGAAAATAAACCCCACTTTAGATCTACATCTGAATCACATTTATTTTGATTGACAAGTAAAAAGTGCTCAAAAATAGTTATGAAGTAAATGATGCCTGTTGCCCTCACTCTGAGATTATTTTACCTTAGGACTCTAATATTTTTTCCAAACATTAGAGTGGCATATTTAGCTTCTGCTACTAATTTTTTTTTTTTTTTTTTGGTACCAGGTCAACCCGGGGGTGCTTAACCACTGAGCCACGTCCCCACCTCCTTTTTCATATTTAATTTTGAGGCAATGTCTCAAAAGTTGTTCAAGTCCTCATCAAGTTGTTGAGGCAGGCCTTGAACTTGTGGTCCCCCTGCCTCAGCCTCCTGTGTAGTAGCTGAGATTAAATGTGCCTGTCATCACCCACAGCTAAAATATTGCTTTTAAGACTCCTCATTGCAACCTCATCCCAGATATGGTATTTTATCAATATCAATAATTATGCTGTATTTACTCTACTAATTATTAATAACAGCAATTCCAAATATCTATGCATAGTATCTGAAGCTTTAACATGTTTTCACAAATATACCTTGCCATGATTTTGACAACACAATATTGCTTTCTAGTGAAGTATCACAACTCCATTTCACAGGTAAGGAAACAGCTTTATTCTTGGGAAATTGAAAAATACTCAAATATCCTGTTCAAAGCCATATTGCTCTTAATATTTTGATACAGATATGGCAAACAGCTTCTGAAGTGCCTCACAGTGATTTTTGCACCCTGATATTCATGCCTTTGTGCAACCTCTTCCCTTCTGTGTAGGTGAAATCTAGTAACTCATTTTTTTAAAAATATTTTGTTTTAGTTGTAGATGAACACAATATCTTTATTATGTGGTGCTGAGGATCGAACCCACGCCCCACGCAAGCGCTCAACCACTGAGCCATAACCCCAGCCCCTAGTAACTCACTTCTAATAAATAAAAGTCTCTTTAGAGGTTAGGTAACAGAAGACTATGACTTATCTTGCTCTCTCTTTCTTCACCTTGCTGGGAGCTACCTGCTAAATAAACCACCTGATGAAGAATCAAAGGCAATCTGGGCCATAGCAGGCAAGGAATCAAGACTCTGATTAAAACAGAATGTGAATCAAATCCTGCCAACAACCAGGTGAGAGAGCTTGGAAGAAGGTCCTTCTACAGCTAATGTTGCAGATGAGTGCAGCCCTAGCTGACGCCTTGATTGAAGCCTGTGAGTAGTCCTGAGCTGCAGGACCTAGCTAAGCCCAGATTCCTTAAAAAACAGAAGTGGAGATAACAGATTTTGTTGAGTTTTGAAAAAAAAACTTTGGGACAATGTATTATGCAGCCATATACAACTAATAACTAGACTTTCAAATCTTATCTTTTGAAAGATAAAAGAATTAATTATCTTTTCTACTGTGGCTTCAATTTCTATTCAGCTGCTCACACGATTTTCTTCCACTATTATTTACTTTGCTCATTTGATCACATGGTATAGATTTTTCAAGGGAAAAATATAATGGACAGAAAATAATTATGTCATTCAGAAATTACACATTTGGTAATGTTAAGGGGAATCACTATTCCACCTCTACAACCTCATGTCCTTTTACCTTTGGGAGGAAGCATATCAAAAGGACAACTAGATTGCTTTCTCTTTACAATCCTTCTCTTGACCTCTATATTTTCTCTTGGGTGAAGTAGTTGTCACTTTAGCTGGTGAAAGTCCAATATCATTGAATAATATTACTGCCAAGGAGTGGATACTGAGTTGACCCTCATCTCAGCACAGACAGATGGTTGGAAGAGACATCTCATTCTGCTCCCTGCTACTAGAGGGTCTGTACTTTGATTACAGTCCCAGGTGTGAGGACCTAACTTCTGGGGTGCAGATACTCCATTGTTTTTCATACACTCTCTTTAAAAGCTAACAGAATTGTTGAAACAAAACTTATATGGTGCATAAAAACATCTAGGAAAATGAATTCTGAGACTGCATGTGGTAGCAAACTATCCTAATGAAGACCCCAAGTCAAGATTTCAGACCTCTGCTAGGAAAATCTCATTTTGTCTCCAGCTTGAATTTGTAGTCTGTTTCTTACATTTAATGAGTCTTAAGGATTTCTGAGTTATTGGGCCACCATTACTAAAATTAAATAGATACCAGTTTGAGCATTATTTCTTAATATGAGAGACTGCAGTTAAAGAGTTAACCAATTGCACAAAGAATCCCCCACAAATTCCAAGTACATCATTTTTCTGTTTGTTAGAAAAATCCCCACTCCTTTGTTTCTTCAAAATTTACTGACATGTTTGATGTTATATTCTCACCAAGATTTTGTGATGACTAAATAAGAAAAACATATGCAATTGCTCTAATAAAATTGTTACATGCTGGACCAGAGAAAATAAATAATAACCATGGGTGAATACATAGTACTGGTGCACTGTTTTAAAAGATATCATGATCACATGTCCAAAGTGGAAATAAAATGTGATGATATCTATCTTATTTCAAAACCCTTTCCTTCTGCTTGTTCATAGCACTTCTCTATTCGATCCTGCAAGTCTCATTTCTATACTACAAAAAAACCTGTTCTCATTCCTACCTCAGGTTCTTTATTCCTATTCTTCCTTCTGCTAAAATGTTCTTTAGTTCAATTGGATACATCTCTGCATGAATGTTTGCCCTTTGCCCAGCTGCAGCTAGCTCCTCTTTAGAAGAATCATCTGAGTGCTCTAAAAAGACTACCTTGTTTTCACTTCCATACTCTGTCCCTCTATTCGATCTCATGTTACAGCACTTACCACTATTATATACTGTATTTGTGTTTTAGCTTATTATCTTTCTTTCTTCCTCAATAAAGAATTTAACCTTAAGAAAACAATGACTCCACCTATCATGTTCAATGAGTATTCTACAAAATAAAATGAATCTATATTATATACATAGTTGCCGAAAAATGCATAGTAATCACAGGAACAAATAACATTTATCAGTAGATAAAGGCTGTCTAAAGTATATCTCTTTTCCAACTGCCCAGTTACTCTGAACTTCCAAACTGAAAATGGGAGAAAAGTGTTAATACAGCAATTATACTGGGAACAGAAAAGTCAAAATAAGCATTCTAATTTTATGCACAAATAAATAATATGCTCCATTTTAAATAAAAGAAGTCAGATAGTGTTAGCAATCAATAGACAAACTGCCAAGAAGAAGATAGATCCATTTTAATTAACATAAGACAGAATTTAAAGCAGTATGATTCATGAGTGAGCAAGAGGACAGAAGGTGACATGACCCAAAGACCCTCTGAGAAAACAAAAGGGACTTCATCGAACAACCATCAAAAAACAAAGCAAAAGTGAAGAGCAGAAAACAAAGAGGAAAAGCTATTGTTGTCAGGTAAAGTTTATTTACCTTTAAGAGCTACTGAAAAAAAATCTCTCTCAATAAGTAACTATATCCTGTGTATTTTGCACCTTGAATACTAAGTATATTGATTTTTATTTTATTTTATTTTAATCCAAGCAATTGTTCTCTAATGTCAAATACAGCAAAGGGACATTTAGAACTTCCTCATAATTCAATACTGACACTGTCTGGAATATTGTCCTGCTTAATAAATTGAGGTTTTAACTTATTTCAATTCTAATGCTAGAGAAATAACATTTTTTTTCCGAGAAGCTATCACTTAAAAATATAGAAGAATTAATAAAATTAAAAGATACTAAACTCCTCAAGAAAAAGAAATTTGAAAGTTTTTTCTGAGTCTTACTGACCTCAATGGAGACCAGGTAGGCCCAGGACAGCCCTGCCTATCTGTGTATAGACTGGGCAGGCCCAGGACAGCTTTGCCAATCTAGACAGAGACCAGGCAGGCCCAGGAGAGCCCCAGTGATCCCCAAGGAGCCCAGGCTCAGGACTACCTCGCCAGCCAGTGAGAAGCCCAGGCCTAGGCCCAGGACTGCCCTCTACGCCGAAGACCACATGTGGACACCACAGTGCTGTATCTCCAAACAGGCCACCCAAAGTCATCACTGGGCTTTCCCATTAAGCTCCATCTCTAAAAGTGGTCATTGCCATCTTGAGACACCTCCAACATCATTTTAGGTTACCCTGCTGTTGCCACCACCATCTTCAGCTGTGGCAGCTTCTATCTTGGGACACCATCTGGTGGCTAGAAGCCCAACACCAAGTTACTTATAGGTTTGACGCTACCTAGTCACCAACCATTTGCATGTTCACTTCCATCTAGGGACAACAACCAGTACATGGAAGACCATCACCAAGGCTGCCCCAAAGAGGCTTGACCCACACCCTGCACCCTACCAGTGGAGAGGAGCCCCACCGCTGCATTTCCCTGTTTACCAAAGTATGGCTCCACCAAACTGCCTCCACTTTGCAACATTGCAGCCACCTCCATAGCCCTCCTCATGTAGTAATCTCCACTATCTCTTCCCCGGGGCATCAGACAGGGGAAGGAGGCAGCTGTCCGTTGCAACACTGCACACCACACTGTAGCATCACCAAATATGTCACCCAATGTCATCATACAGTCCATCCTTCCAGCTCCATCTCTGAAAGCAGCTCCATCTTGGGACATCTCCACTGCCATCTTGGGTTACCTCTGCTGCCACCACTGCCATCTTTAGCTTAGGCAGCTTCCACCTTGGGACACTGACTGGGATCTGAAAGCCAAGCATCAAGGTAACTACTGGTTGATGCTATGGCCGCTTCCATCTAGGCACAACAACCAGGTCCTGGAAAACCATCACCAATGTTCCTGTGGGCTCAATTGCACCAGAGTTATCTCTCCTTGGTGTACTAACAGACATCATCCTGTTGCAGAAGCAACAGAAAGGATTGCATGAAGTAACCTCTCTCCTTTTTCCTCCTGCTCACAGCCACTTCTTTTGATTACCCTTTCACTAGTCCTATAATCTAATACCTCTATATTCCCACATCCTATCTCATAAACATCACAGCCTAACCTAATGCTATATGGTACAAGACAACTAAACTCATCATTTCTGTTTGTAGTGAAAAAACGGTAAATGTCAAAATAGAAGCTAATTGATTGATGGCTACATATTGGTTCCATGGGTGCTATGAACATTGATATCCCACTTAAGGGTGAGTTATTGGTAACCTGCAGGGACACTACAAGATTATATGGTAGAGGCTGCAATACCTCAGATCTGCACTGCAAGAGAGGAAGACACATAGACGACATGAAAAATCAAGGGCGGAAAGTGCCCCAAACAAACCAAGATACTACAACAATAGAATCCATTGACAGCACAAATGGAATATCAGAGACAGCATTCAGATTGTACATAATTCAAATGCTCTGTGAATTTAAAAATGACATAAGTGAGCAAATATAGGCAAAAATTGATCATTCCAACAAAGAGATAAGAAAGCAAATACAGGTTACTAAAGACTACTTCAAGAAAGAGATATTCTGAAAAAACAAAACAAAACAAAAAAATAAACAGAAATCCTTGAAATGAAAGAAACAATAAGCCAAATTAAAAACTCAACAGAAATCATCACCAACAGGCTAGATCACTTGGAAGACAAAACATCAGACAACAAAGACAAAATATATAATCTTGAAAATAAAGTTGACCACAGAGTAAAGATGGTAAGAAATGATGAACAGAACATCCAAGAATTATGGGATAACATCAAAAGACCAAACTTAAGATTTATCAAGATAGAGGAAGGCACAAAGATTCAAACCAAAGGAATACACAATCTCTTCAATGAAATAATATCAGAAAATTTTCAAAACATGAATAATGATTTGCAAAAGCAAGCACAGGAGCCTTACAGGATACCAAATGTACATTTTTCAACAGATCTACACCAAGGCACATTATAATTAAAATGCTTACCATACAGAATAAGGACAGAATTGTAAAGGCCACAAGAGAGAGGAATCAAATTACATATAGGGGAAGACCAATTCATATCTCAGTAGATTTTTCAACCCAAACACTCAAAGCTAGGAGATCCTGGAACAACATAAATCAAGCTCTGAAAGAAAATGGATGTCAACCAAGAATCTTATATCCAGCAAAATTAAGCTTCAGATTTGATGATGAAATAAAAGTCTTCCATGATAAACAAAAGTTAAAAGGATTTACAGCAAGAAAGCCTCCACTACACAGCATTCTTGGCAAAATATTCCAGGAGGAGGAAATGAAAAGCAACAATAAAAATCAGCAAAGGAAGGAATTACACTAAAGGAAAGGCCAATTGAAAGAGAAATCAATCAAGTCAAAAACCATAAATAAACAAAAATGAATGGGATGTCAAGCCATGTCTCAATAATAACCCTGAATATCAATGGCCTAATCTTATCAATTAAAAGACATAGATTGGCAGGTCGGATTTAAAAGAAGCCCAACAATATGCTGCCTTCAAGAGACTCATCTCACAAGAAAAGACATCCCTGGACTGAAAGTGAAAAGGTGGGAAAAAATATATCACTCACATGGACAGTGTAAACAAGCAGAGGTTTTCATCCTCATATAAGATAAAATGGACTTCAAACCAAATATAGTGAAAAGGGATAAAGAAGGTCATTTCATACTGTTTAAGGGAATAATACATCAACAAGACATAACAATCATAAATATCTATGCTCCAAACAATGTATATCAAGCAAGCACTTCTCAAATTTAAGAATCAATTAGACCACAACACAATAATACTAGGTGACTTTAACACAACTGTCTCACCACTGGATAAATCTTTCAAACAAAAACTAAAAAAGAAACTATAGAACTCAATAAAACAATCAATAATTTAGGCTTATCAGACATATACAATATTTTGTCCACCAACAAGTGAATACATATTCTTCTCCACAATACATCATATGTTATGCCACAAAGCAAATCTTAACAAATACAAAAAGAGAGATACTTCCCTGCATTCTATCTGACCATAATAGAATAAAATTAGAAATCAATAACAAATTAAAAAATAGAAGGTACTCCAACACCCAGAAACTAAATAGTATGCTATTGAATGATGTATGGATAACAGAAGACATCAGGGAGGAGATAAAAAAAAATTCTTAGAGGTAAATGATAAATCTGATACAATATATCAAAATCTGTGGGACACAATGAAGGCAGTACTAAGAGGAAAGTTCATTGCATTAAGCTCATTCATTAAAAGAATAATTAACAAATAAAAGACCCAACATTACAACTCACAGCCCTAGAATAATAGAACAAACCAACACCAATAGAAGCAGAAAACATGAAATAAAATTAGGGCTGAAATCAATGAAATTGAAACAAAAGAAACAATTCAAAAAATTCACAAAACAAAAGCTGGTTCTTTGAAAAAAATTAATAAAATTGACAAACCCTTTGCCACCCTATCAAAAAGGAGAGAGAAAACTCAAATTAATAAAAATTGTGCTGAAAAAGGAAATATCATGACAGACACTACTGAAATACAGAGGATAATTAAAAACTATTTTGAAAATTTATACTCCAGTAAAATAGAAAACTTTGAAGAAACTGATAAATTTCTAGAGGCATATGACCAACCCAAACTGAACCAGGAGGACATACACAACTTTAACAGATCAGTTTCAAGAAAGAAAATATAAGGAGTCATCAAAAGCCTTCCAACCAAAAAAAGTTCAGGACCAGATGGATTCTCAGCCAAGTTCTACAAGAGCTACAAAGAAGAATTAATATCAATATTCCTCAAATTATTCCATGAAATAGAGAAGGAGGGAACACTTCCAGACTCATTCTATGAGGCTAGCTAGTATCACCTTGATACCAAAACCAGACAGAGACACATCAAAGAAAGAAAATTTCAGAACGATACCCCTGATAAACATAGATGCAAAAATTCTAATAAAATTTAAGCCAAAAAATAGTGCATGATGATAAAATGGAGTTCATTCCAGGGATGCAAGGTTGGTTCAACATAAAGAAATCAATAAACATAATTCATTACATCAATAGACTTAAAGTTAAGAATCATATGATTATCTCTATTTATGCTGGGAAAGCATTTGACAAAGTACAGCACCCTTTAATTTTCAAAACACTAGGAAAAGTAGGGATAGTAAGAACATACCTCACAGTTAGGTTCCAAGATGGCAACCTAGACGATCTCCTCCGTGCTAGGCTCCCCGGGGACCGAGGCTAGAAGTGGTGGAGGTGCCATGTTCCAGCCAGCTTACTGGCATCATTTTGCAGCTCACTATCCCACGCAGGAATTTCACTCGTGTGTGTGTGTGTGTGTGTGTGTGTGTGTGTGTGTGTGCAGGATCACCGGGAGGCAGCGCTAGCCGCGGGCAGTGTGACTTCTGCTGCGAACGTCGGAGCGCAGTTGTAGCGGAGGCCTCGGCCCCAGGGCTCAGGCTCTCTGGGACTGAGGCTGGAAGTGGTGGAGGTGCCATTTTCCAGCCAGCTTCCTGGCATCATTCTGCAGCTGACCACCCCACGCAGGAGTTCCACTCGCATGTGTGTGAGCAGGGCCACCAAGAGGCAGCAGTAGCTTAGGGCAGCGTGACTTAGGCAGCCAACGGCAGAGCGCAGTTGCAGCAGGGCCCCAGTCCAGGGCTCTGGCCCGGGATTTGCCCCAGGGAAGGCGGGGCCTGCTTCCACACAGGGTATCTGGCCCAGTGCCCACCCAGCCACGCGGGACCGCTACTGTGGTCGGACCAGTCTCCTGAGCGGACCCCCGGCCATTGTTCTTTGAGCATCCCCTTCTAACGCACCGGAACTTCCTACACCAGGTGGCGTGGGTCAGCACCTGGGAGCTACTTTGGCCATAGCGCAGCGCGGAACAGCAACTTCACCAGCGGTGCAGAGTTTCACCCTACTGTGGGACCAGCACCCAGGGGGACACCAGCGAGGAAAATCCAGCAAGCAACGGACAATGCCACCTACTGAAGGTGAAAGGAACCATGCCTGTTTATTTACATTGAGACTTTTTTTTTAAATTCTTATTTTTTATTTTATCCTTTATCTTTTTCTCCTAATAGTTCTATTGTTTAATCCTTTTATTTCTATGCTCTCTGGTCCTTTCCCTTCTTCCTTTTTCCTTCCCTCTTTTCTCTCTCACTCTTTTCCTACCCTCTAATCCCCAACAGTTGTGACATCAAATATCTGTTATACAGTGGGATATGGTAGATTGGGATTTCTGAACTGTATACTAGAGTGGTATTATATAGTCTTGCAACTCCTACTTGCATATGTTTTATTTTTCTTGCTATCATCTCTCCTCGCAGTACTCTTTTCTTCCTCCCTACTGTCTTCCCCAACTCTCTGTCGCCCTTTTTACTAATAGCCAACTCCTCTTGGATTCCTTTTTTATGCTCTCTAAGATCTAGTAACCATATACTCACTTCCTACTACCCCGATATTCTATCCTACACCCCACCTCAAGTTTCCCTAGCCCACCAACATATACTATAGACCCTTATGCAAACTTATTGGTTACATAATAGATTGTAAAGGAACACATCATTGTTGTATATTGTGACTAAACTGTAAATGTATTTGGGAGCTGTTAGGAGCTACTTGGATTGAAATTATATATTGCTTGTATTGAGATCAATCAATATCGGTCCCCGCTTTAAAGGAGAAATAACAAAACCCTGCAGGGAAACTATATCCATATAGGAGCAAAAACTGTAACAACTTGGATCAGCAGAGCTAGAAGGAAAGACACACAAACATCATGAGAAAACAAAGGAAGAAAGTGACTCAAACAAACCAAGATACTACACTATTAGAATCCATAGTCAGCACAGCAGAAGAAATGACAGAACAGGAATTCAGGATGAACATAATTAAAATGTTCAATGACTTAAAGAATGATATAAGAGAGCAAGCCCAATCAACAAAAGATCATTTCGATGGTGAGATACATAGGCAAATACAGGAAGTCAAAGATCACTTCGATAATGAGATACACAGGCAAATACTGGAAGTAAAAGATCACTTCAATAAGGAGATAGGGATTCTGAAAAGGAACCAAACAGAAATACTTGAAATGAAAGAAACAATAAACCAAATTAAAAACTCAATAGAAAGCATCACCAGCAGATTAGACCACATGGAAGACAGAACCTCAGATACTGAAGACAAAATATTTAACCTGAAGAATAGAGTTGACCACACAGTGAAGATGGTAAGAAACCATGAACAGAACATCCAAGAATTATGAGATAACATTAAAAGACCAAACTTATGAATTATTGGGATAGAGGAAGGCATAGAATTCCAAACCAAAGGAATGAGCAATCTATTCAATGAAACAATATCAGAAAACTTTCCAAATATGAAGAATGAATTGGATAATCAAATTCAAGAGGCTTACAGGACACGAAACGTTCAAAATCAAAACAGACCTACACCAAGGCACATCATAATGAAAATGTCTAACATTCAGAATAAGGAGAGAATCTTAAAAGCCACAAGAGAAAGGAATCAGATTATATATAGGGGGAAGCCAATTAGGATCACTGCGGACTTCTCAACCCAGACCCTGAGAGCAAGAAGATCATGGCAAAGCATATATCAAGCGCTGAAAGACAGTGAATGCCAACCAAGAATCTTATATCCAGCAAAATTAAGTTTTAGGTTTGATGATGAAATAAAAACCTTCCAAGATAAACAAAAATTAAAAGAATTCACAGCAAGAAAGCCGACAATACAAAACATTCTTGGTAAAATATTCCATGAGGAAGACATAAAAAACAACAATGAAAACCTGGAGATGGAGGAGCTACACTAAAGGCAAATCAAAAGAGAAACCCAATCAAGTTAAAAACTAAGAATAAACCAAAATGTCTGGAAATACAAACCATATCTCCATAATAACATTGAATGTCAATGGCCTAAACTCAGCAAATAAAAGACACAGACTGGCAGATTGGATTGAAAAAAAAAAGACCCAACAATATGCTGCCTCCAAGAGACTCATCTCATAGGAGATACTCACAGATTGAAGATGAAAGGATGGAAAAAAGTTATCACTCACATGGACTACATAAACAAGCAGGAGATTCCATCCTCATTTCAGATAAAGTAGACTTCAAACCAAAGTTAGTGAAAAGGGATAAAGAAGGTCATTTCATACTGCTCAAGGGAATCACACATCAACAAGACATAACAATCTTAAATATCTATGAACCAAACAATGGGGCAGCCATGTTCGTCAAAGAAACCCTTCTCAAATTCAAGAACCAAATAGATCCCAACACAATAGTAGTGGGCGACTTTAACACAACTCTCTCACCACTGGACAGATCTTCCAAACAAAAACTAAACAAAGAATCTACAAGGCTTAATAGAACAATCAATGGTCTAGACTTAACTGATATATATAGA
>PVHX01032924.1:0-13490 GCA_004024805.1 Geosciurus inauris
AAGTGTGAAGTTTTCTTTACAAATTAGGATTAGGATAATCTAGTTGACAAAAGTTTACAAATACACATTTTGTTACCAATTTTCAGTCAAATAGAATATAATGAAATATGTAATTCTTTTTTACTTGATATTGAGAAGAGTATCTATGGCTGTGAACCCAGAAGGTACACATCTCCGATAATAGTGTGCAGGAAGGTTGTTCGATCTGCTCTGCATGACACTGTGAAGTATCATAAATTTGTTTCTTGGAAAAAAAATTCTCACCTACTTGTCTCCTTATCTTTTGTCTAATTAAAATAGGTGCTGAATATGGGTACAGTGGTTAAGGTTAGCTTCAAATGAGAAGTTAGATAATGATAAATTATTTCAAAATTCTCAAATGAAGATGTATGAAATAAATTTGCGAGGGAGGCCTATACTATTAATGATCTAGGGATGACTTTATGGTAATTGTGAGCTTTGTTTAGGTTTTTTTCTTTTCTTTTTGTTTTAAAGCTTGGAAATTGTGTACTTGGCAGTTTGGCTTATGCTTTATTTCTTCTTACAGGTGTAAATATTTAGAACCTCCTTAATTAATAATTTTTCCAAATTTTTTATTGGTGCCTTATAGTTGTACACAATGATGGGATTTATCATTACAAATACTGCTTCTTCTCAGTTTATTATTTTACTCCTTACCAGGAATTTGTAATCAGCATATTTTGCCTTTCTTTTATAGTTTTATGACCTTTGTGAACTATTCAGAACTGGAGGTCAGGTTCCTGACACAAACTACATATTTATGGTATGTAAACACCAGTAATATCAAGGGCTTATTTAAAATTGAAAGGATCTGACTTAGTGCATGTAAATTGCATAATAATTGCGTTTTCTTGTGACAGCTTCTATTTAAATACATGAAAAGATGATTCTCTTTTTCTACATTTTGCTACATCTTCTAGTTGAGAACTGCTTTTAGTAAACCACTGTACAAATGGGGTAGGTTGTAGCTGTCATAAGAGGCAGAAAAATAGCATAGAACCACTGATTTTAGTCATAAATCTTCAAATACCATTATTTTATCAAACTTTTTGAGCATTCATTTTCTTCTCTTACTAATCTCTGAAAGAGAAATATACACAGGTATGGTTTTGTGTTCTATACTTTTTTCCTAATATACATTTGCTTCCATGACTGGTGTTTGTGTAATTTTCTTTTTTAATGTAATGTTATTGTTGAATATTTTCTGAATCCTTATTCATTATCATTTCTTCTGGAAATTTCTGGGTCATCTTTATATTCTCTTAGCTGGTTTCCTATTGGTATCATATTTGCCCAAGTTGGACATGAATAGGGATGTTTAAATAGTGTGTAAATAGTGTGTCAGCGTGTGTGGTCGTTAGATACCAGTGCAGCCTAGAGTGCTGTTAGGAGGATGATACTTGTTTTTGCAATTAAGTAGGCAACAATTTGGATACAATTAAAATGGTTTGGTTTTTGTTTTTGTTTTTGTATCCAGGATTGCACTCAGAGGTACTGGACCACTGAGCCATATTCCCAGTCCTATTTTGTGTTTTATGTGAGACAGAGTCTCACTGAGTTGCTTAATGCCTTGTTATTGCTGAGGCTGGCTTTGAACTCACCATTCTCCTGTCTCAGCCTCCCAAAGTGCTGGGATTACAGGTGTGTGCCACTGCACCCGGCTAATTAAAATGATTTTTAAAATTGAAAATTAATTAAAACAATTTACTAACATCTACTAAGGTAGTGAAGAAAGGATGGAAAAATGATGGTTTTACAGGAAAAATCCTTGAGAAAATTGGATAGCAAATTTCTATAGGCCTCTTCTTGTATAAATGTAGCAGAAACATTTTAGTAGAATCAGCTTTTACTTCCATTTGAATTTTTTGTAATGACACAATTTCCAAATGATTTTGTGTATAACTCTCTTCATTGTTGTTATTTAGGACAATGTCTTTGAGTTTGTATACTTTGATATAATTTTAAAAGACTTTTGTAGTTATTGTGTTGTTTGTAACTGTGAATTTTTACTTTACAGGGTGATTTTGTAGACAGAGGTTACTATAGTTTGGAGACCTTCACTTACCTTCTTGCACTAAAGGCTAAATGGCCTGATCGTATTACACTTTTACGAGGAAATCATGAGAGTAGACAGATAACACAGGTGTATGGATTTTATGGTAAGACTGTCTCTTTCACTGATTTTGAATGTTATTTTACTTTCGGAAAAAAAGCTGCAGGAGTCATACTTGTGCTTTTTTTCCCCTCCACCACTTCCTCACTCCTTAACTTTCCCACTTCCCCCAGTCAACTGAAAATTCTGTTATAGAGAGAAGACCTCTGTTAAATTTTTGGTGTACACATTTTTCTAAATCAGTGTGACGGTGCAGTCTTCAGTTTGCCTCATTTGGATCACCCAGTTGCTTGTTAAAAAATATAGATTACTGGGGCTGGGGCTGTAGCTCAGCGGTAGAGCGCTTGCCTCGCACACGTGAGGCACTGAGTTTGATCCTCAGCACCACATAAAATAAATAAAATATGAGGCAGTGTGGGGCAAGAGACAGGAAAATAAATAAATAAATAAATAAACAAATAAATAAATAAAAAAAATAAAGATATTGTGTCCATCTGCAACTAAAAAAATAAAAAATTAAAAAATATATATATATAGATTGCTGGGCTGGGGCTGTGGCTCAGTGGTAGAGCACTTGCCTAGCATGTGTGAAGCAGTGGATTTCATCCTGAGCACCACATAAAAATAAATAAATAAAATGAAGGTATAAAAAACCCAATAACATTAAAATAATATATAGATTGCTGGGTTCCATTTGAAACTTAATCCTCAAACTCTTTTGAGGTAGGAACCTAGAATCCGCTAATGGTGAATGTTCTGCACATTCAAGTATTGAGGTCTCACTTTTTAAAAATATTTTTAGTTGTAGATAGACATAGTAACTTTATTTATTTTTGTGGTGCTGAGGATTGAGCCCAGTGCCTCACACATGCTAGGCAAGTGCTCTACCACTGAGCCACAACCCCAGCCCATGAGGGCTCATTTTAATCTATTTTGTGTATGTGTGTGTGTGTGCACTTGCGGACACATATGAACACATAGAAAAACACATATATGCACAGATGGGGTTATGCCTGATTTTTTCTCTTACTGCTATATAGTGACCAGCCTTTTCACTTCTTTCATGTTGTTTTTATTACTGTATGTATTGTAGTGAATGGATGTGCCACAGTCTATTTAACCAGCTCCTTTATCGTCGGACACTGAGTTGGTTTTTTTGGGTTTTTTTTTTTTGTTACCAGGAATTGAACTCAGGGGTACACTACCACTGAGCCACATGCCCAGCCCTATTTTGTGTTTTATGTAGAGACAGGGTCTCACTGATTTGCTTAGCGCCTCGCCCTTGTTGAGGCTGGCTTTGAACTCATGATTCTCCTGTCTCAGCCTCCCAAAGTGCTGGGGTTACAGCCACGCACCACCGCGCCTGGCCATTGAGTTGTTTTTAAGTTGCTGTTATATACATCCTTTTACATACACATATATGTCTGTGTACTGGCCTAGCTAAAACTTTTATTTGGTTGAAAGTTAAAAAAAGAAGAGCTAATGGGCTGGGATTGTGGCTCAGTGGCAGAGTGCTCACCTCACATGCGTGAGGCACTGGGTTCAATCCTCAGCACCACATAAAAATAAATAAAAATAGCCGGGCGCGGTGGCTCAAGCCTGTAATCCCAGCACTTAGGGAGGCTGAGAGGAGAATCGCGAGTTCAAAGTCAGCCTCAGCAACGGCGAGGTGCTAAGCAACTCAGTGAGACCCTGTCTCTACATAAAACACAAAATAGGGCTGGGGATGTGGCTCAGGGGTCGAGTACCCCTGAGTTCAATCCCCAGTACCAAAAAATAAATAAATAAAAATAAAGATATCTACAACTAAAAAGAATTAAAAAAAGAAAAGAAAAGATCTAGTGTTGGAGGTACAACTCAGTGGTAAAGCACTTACCTAGCATGCATGAGACTGTGGATCCAATCCCTGGCACCACCAAAATAAATCAATAAATAAAGAAGGTTTATTAGGAAACTCCTTGAAGATGATAAACAATAGACTGTTGAGATTATGATTTTTAAAAAATTTTTTTTCCTATAGTTGTAGATGAACAGCATGGCTTTATTTGTTTCGTCGTTATGTGGTGCTAAGGTTCGAACCCAGTGCTTCGCACATGCTAAGCAAGCACTCTACCACTGAGCTACCACCCCAACCCTGAGATTATGAATTGAATTTTGCTTGAGTACAATTTTGTAAAGTATCCTTAGGTAATTTTTTAAATTATAGATGGAATGTATTTAATTTTTTTAGTTATTAGTTATATATATAAAATTATATATTTAATTTGTTCTAATTAGTTATTATATTTTGAATGATCTTCTGTTATTATATAGCCTAAATTCTCTTACTCTTCAATTTGTCTGCCATGATCAGTTATTAAACTGAGAAATTTTGATAATTTATTGTTTTTATATAAGTTTGTTGTTGTTTTGGGTTTTTTTGGCCATGGGGATTGAACCCAGGGCCTAAACTTTAGACATGGTAGTCAAGTACTCTGCCACTGAGCTACATAGCCAGCCCTTTTAAAAAAATTTTATTTTTGAGACAGGGTCTTCTTGCCCAGGCTGGCCTCAAACTTGTAATTCTCCTGCCTCAACCTCACTAGTAGCTGGAATTACAAGCATATACCACTATGCCTGTCTTTTATACAATATTTTAATATTAATGTGAAGTTACATGATTATATTTGTCTCCTTTCTTTATATCACTTATTTTGATATTTCATTTAAACATACCATATACTATTTGAATAAAAGTTAATGAGTCTTTTTGTAAAATAACCAGTATTTTGCAATGTATACTGTGGTGTTAGGTTAGTAAAGCAAGATTAATATAGATTCTAAGAAATCTATTATTAGATGATTTCATTATTGTGTGGACATCATTAAGGTGGCTACTGAGTTGTGCATACCTGTAATCCCAGTGGCTTGGGAGGCTGAGGCAGGAGGATTGCAAGTTCAAAGCCAGCTTCGGCAACTTAGTGAAACCTGAGCAACTTAGTGAGACACTGTCTCAAAATAAAATACAAAAGAAGGCTGGGGATGTGACTCAGTGGTTAAGTGCTCTGGGTTCAATCATTGGTATCTCCCACCCAAAAATAAATAAAGATGTCTACTGAGTAGAAAGCGATGTAATCTTACGGGACTGTTGTTGTATATGTGGTCTTTGTTAAATGTTGGCAGTGCATGACTGTGTATAGCTGTTTATATATATATACACACACACACATATATGTTTATATATGTGTGTATATATGTTTATATATAAAATATGTTATATAAATTATAATGTTATGTATAAGGCTAGTAAATATAACACGTATATAATATATATGATATAATATAATATAATATAATGTTATACAGGTTGAATATTCCTCCTTTTTTTTTTTGGTACCAAGGATTGAACTCAGGGGTACTCGACCACTGAGCCACATGCCCAGCCCTATTTTGTGTTTTATGTAGAGACAGGGTCTCGCTGAGTTGCCTAGTGGCTCGCTGTTGGTGAGGCTGGCTTTGAACTCGTGATTCTCCTGTCTCAGCCTCCCAAAGTGCTGGGATTATAAGGAGTATTCCTCCTTATCTGAAATACTTGGGACTAGAAATGTTTTAGATTATGAAATATTTTGGATCTTAGAATATTTATATGTACATAATGAGAGATCTTGGGAATGAAACTCAAATCTAAACACAGAATTCATTTACATTTTGTGTACACTTTATACACATAGACTGAAGGTAATTTTACAGGATATAGGTTGAGGATCCAAAATCCAAAGGTCTGAAATTCAAAATCATTAACTCTAAGATCTGTAACTTTGAGTGCTATCATGACACTCAAAAGTGTCAGATTTGGGAGTGTTTTAGATTCCAAATTTTCAGATCAGGATGTTCAACCAGTAAACTCTATGCAAATATTTCAGAATTGGAAACAAACAAAACTACAAAATCTGAAACATTTCTGTTCCCAGGCTTTTTTATTTTTTTATTTTGACATAGATTCTGAGACTGGCTTCAAACTTGAGAAACTTCTGCCTCACTACCTAGTTGCTGAGATTCCAGTCAAGTGCCATTCCCAGCTTATTCCCAAGCATTTCTGATAAGGCCTACCTAACCTATATTTTTATGCCCATGTTTTTTTGGGGAGTGAGGGGAATACTGGGGATTGAACTTGGGCACTTGATCACTGAGCCACATCCTCGGCCCTATTTTGTGTTTTATGTAGAGACAGGGTCTCACTGAGTTGTTTAGTGCCTCACTGTTGCTGAGGCTGGCTTTGAACTCACAATCTTCCTGCCTCACCCTCCCAAGCTGCTGGGGTTACAGGTGTGCACCACCATGCCTGGCTATGCTTGTGTGTTGAGACCTGTTGTGAGGTCCGGTGTGGAATTTTTAAAAAGTTTTGGATTTTAGAGTATTTAAGATTTCATATTTTTAAATTAGAGGTGCTTAATCTGTATATATATGATTATTTATATACACACAAAATCTCATACATATATGATATAATTATATATGTATGTGTGTATATATGTATAGATGTAAAATCATGCTACAGAATCTGATTAGTGTTCATCAATGTAGGGCAAAAGTTAGGGAAAAAGGGAGAGGAGGACATGTTAGTCAAGATGTTTTCACTGATCATATGTGGCTATTGTATTGGGTGCTCAGTTCACACTGATGAACATACACTGGGCAACTTTATGAACTTTGTGCGAAGATTAAAAATAAAAGGTTTGGCACTGGAGTTGTAGTTCAGTGGTAGAGCGCTTGCTAGCATGTGTGAGGTACTGAGTTTGATTCTCAGCACTGCATATAAATAAAGAATAAAATAAGGGTCCATCAACATCTAAAAAAAAACCAAGGCTCCCTCCTGCAAACTAATCTTGGTAGTAGAGCTTTCTCATGACAAGTTAGCATAAGGATCTTACTTCACATATGTAAATTAGGAAATTATGAGGATTGACCATAACCCGCAGGCTTTCATTCTGTATCATTTTTAGCTGTACTTAGGCAATAGTGGTATGTCCATTTTTATTTCAAAATTAAGGCAGAAGCCAAAGAGCAGAACTTCTCTGGTGTTACTTGAAAGAGAAGAGGTATATCCTGTTAACTACATAAACATCAGAGAGAATGTTCAGCTGGGAATATGTGAGGACCTGATTGATAGTTTGTCAGTAATGATGAATATAGATGTACCTACTCTACCTCAAGTATTTAGTTGCACGGTTTGTAATCTCAGAAAAGATAACTTAGGCCCTTGAAATGTTGAGATAGCAATTACCTATGCTCCTATAAATAAAGGCCCTATAATTTGTTTGATTTGATTATCTGCTGGAATAAGTTAGTCACATCAAATAAATGCATCTGTTTGATGAATTAACATAACTGCCCAGGGCATTTATTTTGGATTGCATGAAATTAATAGTTAGCTCTCTGATGATAGCATTTTGGCTAATAATTTTAGCTACTTCTTAGGGCCATTCCTGGAATGAAAAGCAGGACCCAGTCTTCAGGACATGTATAGTTAGACACTAGGATTTTTTAGCTCTCTGAGGAGGGCCTATTAGGATTAAATATGTTTCATAATTTTCTTGTCCTAGTCTAAGCCAAATTTCTTTTGTACTGAATGTTGCTCCAGTATTAGATGTATTGCTTATTTCTATTGACAGGTTCAGAACTTCATTAATAAGAACACTTCTGTTTTTCTTCACAGATGAGTGCCAAACCAAATATGGAAATGCTAATGCCTGGAGATATTGTACCAAAGTTTTTGATATGCTCACAGTAGCAGCTGTAAGTTTATATGAGTCTTCTTAAAACTTGTTAGGCAAGGTGATGCATGCCTGTAATCCCAGCAATTCTGGAGCCTTCAGCAGGGCAAATTCATGGCCATCCTTGGCAATTAGTAAGACCCTGTCTCAAAATACCAAAAAAAAAAAAAAGAGTGGGGATGTAACTCAGTGGTAAAATGTCTCTAGGTTCATTTCCCCAGTATCTATCTACCCCCCCCCCACACACAGTATTTTCCTGCCAATAACACATTACATTTTCCTATCTAATTGTCATATCAGTTACATTGATATCCTTAGCAGTCATTGATGAATTTAGATATGACTGAATTTATTATTATACATTTAATCCTTTATTATTCTCCTTTGCTAGTTAATAGATGAACAGATTTTGTGTGTTCATGGTGGCTTGTCTCCTGATATCAAAACACTGGATCAAATTCGAACCATTGAACGGAATCAAGAAATTCCTCATAAAGGAGCATTTTGTGACCTGGTTTGGTCAGATCCTGAAGATGTGGATACTTGGGCAATCAGTCCTCGAGGAGCAGGTTGGCTTTTTGGAGCAAAGGTCACAAATGAGGTAAAGCCAACGTTTTTGGAAAAGTAGTTTGTTGGTTGCTTAAAGAACTATGGTGGCCCAAAATAACAAATCTGTAGTCTATTCAAACTATGATAGTTGTGGATATAAAATTTTTAGTTCAGTTTATTTATGTGTTTCCTTAATGGTCAAGTGGGATTATATGTAGTGAAAGCACCTACTGCAGCATCTTTTTGGTAACATGAGTAAAATGTTAAGTAACAAGATAGCAATGGCAAGATAGGCAGCTTTTGAGTTCTGTGTTCAGTTAAACATGAACACAGGGCTGGGGATGTATTTCAAGGGAAGAGTGTGTAGTATGCCTGAGGCCTTAAGTTCCATCCCTATCGCCACAAACAAACAACTCCGTGCAGTGCTACTTACGAGGATGGCAAGTTTAAGACCAGCCTGGGCAGCTTTGTGAGACAGTCTCAGACAAGGGCTTGGAATGTAGTTTGGTGGTAAAGCATCCCTGATTCAATCCCAGCACCACAAAATAAAAATAAGACATACATACAAGAAGTCCTCCTAAGAGTCATACATGCACACATACATATGTACAAATAAGATATTGATAGCAGTTATCTTTGTTATTAAACAAAACTTTGTTTCATTTCTGGTAGTACTTACAGAATGCTTTTCTTCCAGAAACTTTTTTGTTTTTGAAAATGAAGTCTCTATATTGCTGAGCCTGGTCTCAAATTCATGGGCTCAAGCAATCTTGCTTTAACCTCTTAAGTGTGCTGGGACTAGCTAAGTCAGGCAGTACATGCCTGTAATCCCAGTAACTTGGGAGGCTGAGACAGGAGGATGGCAATTTTGAGATCAGCCTTGGAAACTTACTGAGACTTTGCCTCAAAATAAAAATGGCTGGAGATATAGCTCAGTGATAGAGCAGCCCAGGGTTCAATCCCAAGGACTGCCAATTAAAAAAAAAAAAAAAATAGCTGGGACTAAGGTGTGGACTACTACACCTAGCTCAGAAATTTTAGCAAATTAATTATATGGCCATGCAATTTTCTATAACTCTGTAATTGAATCAGGCTAGAATAACTCTGTTTGCCTAAAATTGTTAAAGTTGTTGAATTATTGAGGATAATTATATTCTCAACTAGCTGAGTTTTAGTATTAACTGGATTTGTTACTTCATTTAAATGGTTAGTATATATGTACATTGTTTTTTTTAAATATGCTGAATACTTAATGAAGTCTTTCTAAATTGCAGTTTGTTCATATCAACAACTTAAAACTCATCTGCAGAGCACATCAGCTTGTGCATGAAGGCTATAAGTTTATGTTTGACGAGAAGCTGGTTACTGTGTGGTCTGCTCCTAACTACTGCTATCGCTGTGGAAATATTGCTTCCATCATGGTCTTCAAAGATGTTAATACAAGAGAACCAAAGTTATTCCGGGCAGTTCCTGATTCAGAACGTGTTATTCCTCCCAGAACGACGACGCCGTATTTCCTTTGAGGCCTTCGCCCATCCTGCTGACCCATTTTTCTGTCTTCTTACCCCAACTTTCTTGTATTATCCTCTACAATATACTTTTTATCGAGCACTTTGCTGCTGAAATGCTGCCTCTTGCCTTTTTTTTTTTAATTTTAAATTATCTAAATTTATTGTTTGTTATGGTGTCTATAGCAATGTTTTTCTATCGATTTTCTTCCCCATCCCATCCCCGCCTTGGACTCATTTGAGAAGACTTGAGAAATGTCTTAATATTCACACTGCTGCATGTAGCTCTTGCTTATTTACTGGTCTGGGGAAACAGAATGTGTTTCCTTTTTTTAAAAAGCCAATTGACAATTACACCGAAATACTTCTCCTTTTGTATCATTCAGCCTTTTGTTTTAGTTTGGTAAGTTTTAAGAAATTTCAGCAGCAAAGTTGTTATTCAGTGGGCACGATGGACTACAGAGGCCTCGAGTTATGTATACCTGTCCCAGCTGTAAACATCATTGTCCTTTGTTGGATGATATTTTAAAAGGATATAAAATAAATTGGTCTAAAGGGCTGCCCTCCTTGTTGTGTTTTTAAATTTTAGTTAAAAACTGCTACAGCTTATAACTTTGTACATTAAGATAATTGTATTGATCTTTTTCAGATTCCTTGTATTTTTTAATAAAGTAATCTTAAAACTCAGACAGGTTAAGTGTTAGAAATTTTAAACCACTTACATTGTTAGCTTATAGTTACTCTTTTTTTCTTTTTTCCTAATTAGAATTCTCGACCCTTTGATTATTGAGTTTAAAACTTCAATTGAAATTCAATAGTATTTATTTTTAAAAAAAATCACTAAACTGTGCCTATAGAACATAACTGCCATATTAATGTTTTGGTTTATATCCTCTATAATAATAGAAAAACATTTAATACTTGTAATGCTGATGTGTTCATTTGATACCAGTTAAGTAGAATGTGATCAATCCAGTTTACAATCTATCATGAGTATCATTGAGTAAAAATATATGTACTTTTCAATGGGAATCATTCTTTTCTTGCTGTAACACTTGACCTTAACTTTTAGGAAGTATACATTTTTAACTACAACTGGAAAGGTTGAAAAGTCAGGACTCTTGTATTTGTGAACTGTAATCTGAAGCAGATTATTTAAAGTGTAGAAGGAAACAAACTGTCCTTTTTTGTAAAGGTCTGTGATAACCTATTTCGGCTTTGTGTAAGTAATTTGAATACCAAAAGGGTTGTGATGATCAGTTCTTGATATGCAACTGTCCACTTAATAAGGACAAGTGTTCCAGTATCTCTTATGACAGTGGTCATAAATGATGTTGGAATGTACCATTTTGTTAAATAATTGGTATCCCTTTACTACTATTTTTGTCATCCCAGGAAATCCATGTGAAGCCAGCCAATTAATAAAGCACTTTAGCATCTGTTCAGGTAGTTTTAAACCCAATCTTTGCCCTTCAGGATAAGAACTTCCAGGTTACCTAAAAATGCAATAAAAATCTTTATAGTGTAAACTTCTTGGCACATAATTTTTCATCAGGGTTTTGTTTTACTGAATGAGCACAATAACTTTTTATTTTTCCCCAACCACCCAGCTCCTTGTACAGTTTTTAATTGTATAGTTATATGAAAGAAGTGCTGAGACATTTGCTGCACACACTTGAACTCATGGAGGGTCAGTAACTTTGTGTTACTGCCCCGACTCCAGTGTAATTCAGGTGGAAAGGTGTTTTTATCTCACAGGGATATGTAGCTATGTATTTTACTAATTGTGAAACACTGGAAATTAATGATATAGACAACTTGGTGTGGTCTTTGAACAGCTTTCTGCAGTATTTTTTTTTCCTGTTACCATATATTGTATTTAAGTGCTTGCCCTCCACTGCTTTTAATTTGTACCAATAAAACTGGTAACCCTCAGACCTACCTTTTCATTTGACACTCCTTAGTTTAGATTGATGTAGTAGTTTTCATTATCCCTGTAATGTGACTTTTATTTTTAAGTCATGGTGTACTGCATTTGTTTGTCACTAGCTGGGCATGTGCCAATAATATTCTGTCGATTTTTTAACTGCCATCTCTGTTTTTGCCTGATTTCAGCTGAATAATGGCTTTGTGCATGGAAAAAAGAATAGTCTTTACTATTAGACTTGTAAAGGGAAGAGAGTGAATGTATTAGACTTTGTAAGCCTAAAAGGAATATTTGGATCCCTCTAATAAATAAGGGCTATGTATTATATAGAGTTAATCATGTGGTGGAAGATACTTGCAAGTCATAGATTTGTAGGCAAAAGGATCTGTTACTCCCTGTATCTAGGCTGAATGTAAAATCCCTTATGTTGTATTAATGGGGGTAAGAACTATTTTTATTTGCCTATGATATATATACTTGGTTTCTAATAAAGTGTCCTAGGCTCTAGTGAGAACTGTCTACTTTGAATTGCCATCTACTCCCTTTCCTCATTTGACCAGTATGTCCTTGGTTAGCTTTTTATAGGTCAGTGTATAATAATCTCTGAATAATCTCACTACTTTGTGCTTCTTTGGGTGTGACCCTGAAATGCTTGAATCAAGAGTACATCTAGTATGCACCGTGCTTCAGCTCCTATTCCATCTGGATGTCTAGAACTGTTGGAAGATTTGACATCTTTAAAAGTTGAGTCTTTTGAAATAAGATTCAAGATACTGTTTATTGCATTAAGATTTGTGTATTTTTGTGTTCCCAGCCCAGCACAGGTTTTGGAAAATGCTGATAATATGAAAGCAAATCAAGACTCTTTCTGAGCTTCTGTCATTGTCAGAAACATGCTTTCTATCAGCATCCAGAAAATTGTGTATCAAGTCGAAGAGATTTAACAGCAAGAATCCAGATTTTTAAATGTAATTGTTTTTTTAAATGCTCATGTTTGTAAAGCACCTTCAGTTCTTTGGGTAAAAGGTGCTATATTCCCTCAGTGTAAATTAATAAAAAGATTATAGGAAGTTTGTCAAAAAATGATTTTATCTAATGCATAGTCTGTAGTATATCCTGACAAAAAGTTAGTGTTTTATATAATATAATTTAAATTAAAAATGCTTATTCCTTCACTTTGTTGTTTGACTGATAAAAAAAAGTGAAACTATCATTGTTCTGCAGTTGGTTCTGGGCTGTGTTCTATTCCATAGAAGTATATTTATTGTTACAGCCTGGATGCAGTGCCCAGAACCATGCTTCATGAGATCATCACAACTCTTTCAATTGTGTGTTTGCATTGTACAGTAATGCTAATGAAATATACAGAAGTAGAAAAGAACCAAAAAGAAACATTTGGAAATTGCCCTAGCATGATGCCAAACAGACTACATGCTTCAGGAAGGTTGGTTCCTTATTCCCCATTTGTTAATTTTATCTTTCTTTGTTAATCAGTTGATGAATGTGTGCCTTTCTTTTTTTTTTTTTAAGATATTTTTTTAAATTGTAGATGGACACAATGTCTTTATTTTATTGCCTTGTATGTGGTGCTGAGGATCGAACCCAGGGCCTCACGCATG